>JAGDQP010005678.1:39398-76589 GCA_022664845.1 Lepisma saccharinum
TTGGGAGATTCCACCACGGGGGTTCTGACAGAATCACTGGCCGTCAATGACGAGCAAACGAAGCCCTATTTTAAAAGTTTAATTAAATATTAATTTTAAGATATTAATTAAGTAATGCAGTAGGACCCCGAAAAAAAAACCTGAAAATCCTGGCGTAACCCTTGGAAGGGATATGAAATCATTGCAATAGAGCATTACTTAAGAGGACTCCTGGCTCCAACTCTCCCATTTTTAACAGTTTACAAAATATTTCAAAAACTGAGAGTACCATCAAAAATATAAATTCATAGCGCACTATGGAATGCAATGGACAGCGATCTCTAGAGCGTGTCCATTGACGAGTGATATGTTTTCAAAGATTATGACGCCATTACTAATTGAAGTCTGAGCACTCATCAAACGACAAGATTTCGAGATCGCTGTCCTTTGCATTTCATAGTGATATGTAGGAGCTAAGGTAGATCCTGCGGTCTCAGCATCCCCCTTCCGTTTAGCGTCCTTCTTGCTTGCAAAATTCCAGTAAAAAAATCAGTAGCGTAACGTTTAATTTCAAACACAATTTACTCTCAGGTATTATGGAAAACATTTTTCCTCACTTTTCAAATTCTGAAGTGTTAGAACAATGGGTAATCTTTCCTTTCGCAATAAGGACACTCTGGTACTCAATTTGAGAGACTGCGCCTCATAGCGCCAGACATGGGGAAAGTCTAAAGCGTCCTGGCCGGGATTTGAACCCGGGTCACCCGATCTTCAGTCAAACGCTCTGCTCTAGACCGGTAAAAAAAAATCGGTGGGCGCTGGTTGAAAAGCCCCTGCTCTTAGATATTTTGAACTTCAATCAATGTAATTTGTTTTACGGCTCATTTAACATCATCTTACAACAGTTTCAGCTATCATACCAGTTTAACATTTTCCGGGAAGTTCTAGGAGATACTCCTCAAAAATTTCGTCCAAGCTTTCATATTCTGTCTAATTACGAGGATATAGAGCAGTGAAAGTTATTACAATATCAAGTCAAGATCGCTTCAACGATAAAGCAACCACATCTCTATACTTTGTGTTTTATGTTATATATTTTTAAACACGGCTTGGCAATACTGACAACGGGGTGTTTGGGGACAGGGAACACCAACAGTATTTCTCTATTATGTCGAATAATTTTTATTCATGGCAAATTTGATGTTGCTATGTCTAACATAATAGAAGCAATTTGACAAATGAATTTTATAGAAAATAGACTGGTAACACTGATAACTTGGATGCTTCGGGACAGTGAAACCCTCAGAATGTTCATATTTTATCCAATAATATTTATGGCAAGTTTGGTGCAGATAGGTCTAACAAAATGAAAATTGGAACAATTGAATTTTTATAAAATAGGTCGGCAACAATAAACAACTGCAAAAATCAAAACAGTTCCTTCGACTCTGAGCTAGTCTATCCAATGCTGATGCAACAACACATCTCTACATCTTGTGGTTCCTAAGATTTCATTTCCACACATGGACAGATTAATGAACTGAGCGGTGTAATAAGATCTCTTTTTCCATAGCTTCGCTACCACAGAAAATAAAATGTAAATTAAAACGCTATGTAAATTAAACTATCAAAACTATTATTATTACGTTAATATTGCGTTTCGTGAAAATGAAGAAGATAATATCTCTCCCATTGGGGTTCGAACCACCTGCGTTAAAAGTATAAAAAATTAAAAAGCAGCGCGCTTCAACCGATTACGCCACACCAGCAGTGTAAAACATTTAACTAAAACAGTGATCATAGTAAATTCGGTTATTACAAACACGTTTTTAAAGTTTAAATTTATTGAAGTGTATTATGCACATAAGTATATTATCATCACATCATCTAATGACGTCTACATACTTTCTGTTCTTTGTTTTACTTCTTTAAGCTGGCCAGCCAAGGCTACAGGACTATTTCATCCCCGTTGGATGACTGTGCATTAACAAATAGTCACGTGCTTCTCAAGTGTCCGTTGGGTAGCCCGCGAAACGACCCTTCATATGGCCCTTAATTTTAAATAATTTGTCATTAGTAGACGCATTTCTATTACTTTACTCTGCACAACCAACTTTAGAAATACGTGTGATGTCTATGAACTATATCAAGAATTAAAAATTCCCGTTGGGTTACGAAGAAAAATCCCTTTGCGGGAAAAGCGAGGGAACTTTACAACTTGGTGCGATTTTTGGACAGAAATTTATCGACGCTAAATATTATTTTATTTTATATCACCCTTGTTTGGCTGGATACGTGGACAATATTTTTTACACAAATGCATTACGCAATTCTGCATATTCTTGCAAGTCAGAGATTTTATACGATGTTGTAATATTTATATTTTTTAGAAAATAAATATTAGCTATATACATGCGTCAAAACTTTTGTCCATAGCTGTACCAGATCATCGTTTAGCGTTTTGTAATAGGATAAATAAATAAGATCATAGATTTTGTTCACAGACAGTGATCCCAATGAATTCTAAAGTGTGTCTAGTATATTCGTAAGTATTGTACACGAATGCTAATTTTAATGTTTACACTAGAATTTCAGTCTTTTATTCATTGCGTTATTTCTCATATTTACACATAAATCAACGTTCTGTTTGTTTTAAATCTGTATCGTTACTTGATCAAAAGCTTAATACTACGATCAATTTCTGTTCGAAAGTGTTTGGATTATCCGAAATTTCGGATTTCCGAGGTTATACTGTATTAAATAATTCTCGAAATTTTGAAATTTATATGTTTTCCTTATTTGTTAAATATTTTCAAAATTTGTACCGTGTTTTACAGATAATTGAAAACCAAATAACATATTGAGAACATCATGAATAACATTACATCAAATAATTTATACTATTTTTAGCTTAAATTCATCTCAGATATATTCTAATTTATTTCTACACAATTGTTCCTGATAAACCGTAACAAATATGATGTAGTAGGAGCAGTTACGGGGCAATAACAGCGACATACTAAATAGCTAACAAAATATGAAACGTGTACATATCTTTCTTTTTGTTGGTTATGTGTTGTGCTAAATGTTTGGGTCGTCAAACGCTGTATACAAATGCAATAATGGTTCGTAGACGAATCTCTTCCTTTCATAAGTAAAAACCTTGAAGTTTTCTAAATACTCTTACACTTCTAGAGTCAACTCGACTTATAACGGTATTGTTTTAACGTTGGAGTCTGTTTTGTTTCAAACATTTTATTTTATTTTTTCCGTGTTACTTATCTGTTAATCTCAGTATCTTGCAATAAGTGTGACTTAATCCTCTATGTCACTTTTACTTCAATATAACTCAATATTGTACAGCATTTCAAAATCAAATCCTACTATTTTACAAGTATTACGCTCACTTCATGTTCTTTTCACACGTTTTCTCCTCTACCGTCCATAGATAAAAGATAAGCTACAATCTTCAATTGTACAGATAACTAATCTACCAGCAATTTAAGTAGACAAAGTTCAGTGGTAATCTTTTATCTTTTACTTAGTTTTCCTAATATTTTATACTCCTAGACAATTGACATTCTTTCTTCGCAGAAGAACCCTTTCTGGTAACCAATCAAACGGCGAATAAGATAAACAGAAGATAAACACTTGACTTTAAAAAAAAAAAAAAAAAAACTAGTGTCATTCACCGTACGTGATTTATCATAATGATGTATGGGTCCAAGTGTTTCTTTTCATGAAACGCTCTACTTTGCTTCAATCCAGTGTAGATGGCGCCTGTTTATCATGCCAGTAAACCCGACGCCGCATTTAAACTTTGGAGTGAGGGCTGGTTTTCATGAAAGCTTGCGTTGCGGGTGAGCAACCAATTGAAACACATGTTTTATTGCGGGTTTTTGTAAGGCAAGTGTGACACGTGTTTCAATTGGCTATTCACCCAAATTGCACGCAAAGGAAGCAACGCAAGCTTTCATGTAAATCAGCCCTGAGCTTACTGTTAGCAGCAAATCGAGTAAACGATAAACGGGTTGGCTCGACTGGACATTACTGCTAGTATAGCCTAATCAATAAACGTTTGATGTCGGGAATAATTAGGGGAAAGCTGAATTTTGTCTAGTTGTTACATCATTACTAGAGGTGCATTTCCCAAAACTTGTTTTAAATTCACAATACCAAAAAATGTTCCAGATAAACGTTGTTACCTGTTTCATAGCTTTAAAATTATGTATATATCAATAGGGTTGAACAATTACTGTGTTAGCTAATTAGGTAGAATTGAGGCAATAGCGCGCGAACCTTCATCCCTATTCACACTAATTTGTGGTAAATGAAAAACCAAACCTCTACGTATGCGCAGTATTACCCAACTAGGGTTGTAACATTGCGCGTCGTGTGGGTTAATTCTGCGCAAATTCATAACATTATATTATCCATATATACCTCTACTTTATATATACCGTATACATATTTCAGGACAGTAGTGGATAAGGAAATGCAGATCAAGTTTCTTTCAAACAAGATTTTTAAAAAAAATCGTCTATTTTTAAACATCGTGAACGAAAACTTTTCTTAAGCAGTATTTTTTTTATTGCTCTTGTATTTTTAAACATAACACAAATAAAGTTTAAACAAAATTTGGTAAATCTCTTTTATTCTGTAATGGTATACAACAAATCATTTGTACAGTAGTAAACAAAAATGTTTACTAAGAATTAAATTTTTTCATGCTTTTCTTTAGTTTACAACGATTCGTGGTGTCCTCAAATCGTGGCGTTTGACTGGCTGTAGAACATGGATTTGGATCACAAAATATTACCTTGAGAAAAAGTATCCGAACACAGAAATAATTTTATAAAAAATAATTTTAAAAACTTTTGAAAGACATGCTTTTCTTAAACAATTAGTACAAAAAATAAACAATAATTTTCTTGATGCATGACTAAAAAACAAAAGCAAGGGTCACACCAATTCAAGAATTTATAAAGTGACTGTATATGAGAGCGCGCCCCATGTTTTTCTTTAGACTCATGCATAAACAAAAATGTTTTTTTTATTTTTTTATTACGAATTGTTTAAGAAAAGTTTGTCTTTAAAAAGTTTATTATTATTATTTAGTATGAGGTCAAGCAATCATGTTGGACGATTTCAGAAGGACTGACCCTACTTCGAACATATCCCTGGTAGGGCGGTAAGTATTTTTGAGAAGAGGCTGTGAAAAGTTTTGCAGAATGCGGCTGAAAACAGTTTCGTGTCAATCTGTTTATTCTTTATAGACATGGGCGGATTTATGGGGCCTCGTAGTCATTTCAGAATGAGTTTAAATGTTTCTCTAAACGATAGCCGACCCCCGTAATCGTTTCCACCCTTAAAGTGATTGTCCCCCTTCAGGATCTCTCTCATAAAATCCGCTCATGTTTATAGAGCTCACTGAATCTTAGAAAAGTAGCCTTCGTATAATAATTTTCTTATCTATGACTTAGATTACTCGATATTGTTTACCTGTGAGTCTATGACATATGATTAAATTGTTTTGACTAACTAGTCCTAAATCAGGGATTATGGAAACTTTGAATGAAAATGTCAGGAACTAGCTCTTGAAATTCAACGCGAAATTTAACAGTTCAAATTGATTTTTCGTCGTAGGAGATCATTCTTAACTAATGAGTTTCTGGTAAGTCATTATTCATTTCTTTTTTTAATGCCATCATTCATGTTGACAAGAATGAGCAAACGAATTCTTCATGTCCTTGAGGTGAAAGAAAGCAAAAGCAGTAAATAAGGGACAGAAACAAATCACCTCGATATGTTGACACACGCCTACAACATGAAGACGATCCTCTAAAGTGTATATTCTTTGTCTTTGATCCTGTATTTCTAGCATTTTAAAGATAACATATTATTTTTATTTTTTTTCAGTAACAATAAGCGAATTATTCTGCGGAGAGTAATATTCCCATCCAGCTCATACGGAAATGAATGCGTGAGTACTGGCATTAGATTTTATTTTTTATTAATTCCATTAGTCATAAAGAGTGGGAAAAGAAGGCAAGAATGACTGATATTATGTAAACGCACTGTTTTCTTCATCATCTTATGAATGACTAACCTTGTAGTTCGTAATAAGTCCCATGAGAAATTTCCCCATCAGAGTCAAAGAGAAGGTTAGTCGACAGGAGATGGCGCTGTGCGGCCTATGAGAAATTGCATGATAAAAGTTCGTGGTGCAGACTTTTACAGATGGAGATAAAATTTCACACATTCAATGCGGAGAGAACCACAAGGATTCAGAGGCTATCTTGCTTGACAGGAAACACCGAAGACCTGAACAAAGAACCTGTTATCGTGTAATACATTGCAGAAGCACCCATGTTGATTTATTTTATTCAACTTTCCTTGCATTAATGGAGGTTTTAACATCTATTTTTACCTAAATTCTTTAGTGGATATTTTAGTGTGTTCTTATTGGCAGAAAATGCAATTCTAATGTATAAAGATAACACACAGCGTAGTGCAGAATGCAACCGATAAAATTGATCACGATATTATACGGGTGCAAGATAAAATGTCATTATAAACATGTAGCCAAAACGCTCCATTTTCTTTATAATAACCTTCAAAGTAGGTCATAGAACCTTTGCAAATTTTAAATCAAGATTGATGACTACAGGGAAGAAAGGGGAAGGGAGCATGTCCATTTAAAAATGAGTTTGGACACCTAACAAGTTCTACACAAAGACAGCTAACAGCTAAGAAATAATCCCAAATTGCAAATAATCCATAAGTTACAGCGGTTTTAAGAATATTAAATACATGTGAGAGTTGAACTTTAAAATGTGTTTTACAGGAAATCACATTCTTGGACTCCGTTCCTTCTGTGTCTGTTCTCTTCGATTGTGGTTAAACGAAAGGCGATAGACTTGTCAGTATGCCAGTATTTGCCAAAAGTTGCTAAAATGCCGTATCCAGAAGTTTCTTCTTTGGACATGCACATCGTCTATATGGGAAACATATTAAAAATCATTTACATGTTGTTTTTTTTTTTCAAATTCACAGAGAACCCCTGTAAGACTTTTTATGGACAATGATTTTTAGTGCATCGTTAGGATTTAACATGTTCCGGAGCGCAATATGGATAGAGATTTTTGTAGACCTGTCCGTCTTCAGCTATTCGGATCTCTCAAATGTTTTGTACACTTGAGAAAAGAAACTGATGCTTCGAGGCATCATAAGCTTCCTTTGCGAGGTACCGGTGTTAATACAAAATAATTTTAACATAGGGCTGTAGTTAGAGGATGACCACTGCTTTTTGTATTAGTTCAACACACAAAGCCCAGTGTAACAATTTTACTATAAAGCTGATGTTAAGCGATGATATATTCGGTGTTGTCTTTAGTTGAATATATTTATGTCCTTTAGGGAACTCAGGATCAAGCCGAGATAGGATGGGGGAGAGGATGTTGGCAGCTAGTCGGCATTGCATAGTTTATAGGTACCATCTGAGCATTTACCTGGTGTGACTGAGGAAAAACACCAGTTACGATAGGCGACCTTGTTCCCAGGACCCTCAGGTTGCTAAGCAAACTCTACCAAATGACCTACGACCGCTCGGTGTGCGGTCTTTAGTTTGAGGACATTATTCCAAGACGTATTGCATGCAAACAAAATAATAATAATATTCCTCGACAAGAACTCCAACCAGAAAATTCGGTTGTCTGATCCGGTGCTTAACCATTACTCCATCATCCCAGCTTCTGCTGAATGCTTTTGCTGTTTGCCACGCTTGGAAATTTCAAAGCCAATATTTCTCGTCTTCAAGCTTCTTTGTTCATTATAGTAAGTTATATACAACTTTGGACAACTACAGAGAGAGGCAAAAGAATGGAATCACTCTGGTAAGTGGAAAACAGTGAAGGGTGTAAGACCAAATATTGTTGGATATTGGTAATGTGGGTGAAGCTGTACCTGATGGAGAATTGCGTACCATGGCGGCCATCTTGAAAGCTTTCATCTTGGATTTAGGACTAGAGTTATAAACGGGAAGGGGGACATATCACATATCGTTTTTGGCTAGCTCATTCCCAGAAATTCAAATGTGAAATAAGTTTCAGCTATATTTATTTGTTTAGGAGATAGGGATCGTAAAATTTGGCATCCAACAGCATGTACTCAGTATGAGGGTCCTTTTGACGTACACACAAATTAAGTAGTTCTTTCAAAGCCTCATGGAACTGAGTAACACGTGCGGTTCAACGATGGTGAGGCATTCTGTGTTTGTTGCTTCAGATGGTGTTGGTCATTGATTTCCACCCAATACATCATGATTTTTTTAGATGACCTCAGATATTGAAATCAATGAGCGTGAGTTCAGGTAAACGAACAACGAAGAAGCCACTCGATGGACCCTCCCGTAAATTGGATATCCAACTCTCGCACCTCTGCAGCGTAGTGCGGGGAATCTTTATGTTGCTGGGAAAAGTCGGAAGATTGCCTTGAGAATTCAGCAGAGAGGGGAACACGTTCCCACGAAGTATGTACAGTTACCACCAGTCAACTTGCCATGGATGAACACAGGCCCCATCATTCGTGTTTATACACTATCTTATACCACACCATGGCTATGCTCGCATCACCTACTTTACTGGCATTTTGTCCACGATGGGTTAGCATCAAAACAATAACAATTGTTCTGTTTATTGACTCCACTGTGGGCATGGAATAACTCATCGTCAAACAACATACACAGATTTAACGTTGGAGCACTCTAGAGCGTACTGCGCAAACTGTAACTCGATGCCTGGGTTAGGTTAGGTGTGGTCATGTGCCTTTACATTTTTCGCTCTCATATTCCAAACTCGATGCCGACGTTTTGTTTTCGTGTAGAAGCTGTAATACGGGCCTCTGATTGTCAGCTGACGTCGCCTCTATTCGTTGGGTACTTACAAATAGTGGCTATTGACAGCTCTAAGTGAATTTTTGACCAAACTTGGCAGAAGAGTAGAGGATATCAGAAAATACGACTAAAAGAGCTTTGGTCATAAAGACAGACGCAGTGGCCGAAAGTCTGATTAATAAGTATTTATTGTATGATCCAATTCTGGAAAACACAAGTTTATTTGTGAAAGTCTTAAAGGAATGAAAACATAGTTGATTCAAAACTCCGGAAATAGTATTTTGTTTTCTTCTAAAATACAGTGTAAGAAACTAAAACCTAGTGTATACTAATAAGTACTGACACCATCTACTCCCAACTGAAATTCCTGGCGTTGTAATGAAGGTAATTACAATGTTAGTAACATATTAATGGGGAAAACTACGTCATGCTGATTACGGCTTTTCTTAAATAAAGTGAATAACAGATTGTTGGTATATTTTAACAAATGCTGATAACAAAATTTGTTAGCATTGTTTAAGGCGATTTTTAAAAATTATTTAAAAATAATGCACGTTTTGTTTTTAGAAATGTTACCTCCGGTGTATAAATTCACTTTAAGCCATTGAAAATATTTAAAAACTTGTCCTCACATACTTAGATAAATATAACTGTACTAAACACAGAGTTAATATAAGAAGACTCATTGGAACAATAAACTATAAAATAGCGATTAATTGTAGAAATCATGAAGAAACTCGTAAATTCAGAGCATGAAGGCGAAAGTAGAAATAACTATTGAATACAAATCATGCATTATATAACGTTTACAATACATGAAGCACATACTTTTTTACTTATCCTGTGTAGAATACGTTGATACTCGCATAAGGTCAGATATTTGTGTTATTTTTATTTCCAAACATAATACACGAATCCATTTGCTTCTCTCTCTCTCTCGCTCACTCGCTTATTTCGATCCATACAGATTTCCTGGAAATAAGCTTCTATTTTGTTTTTCACCATTGACGCTTATCTAAAACCAATACTGGACTGATCGATACCATTAACAATTTAATGAATATATGACAGGGTTACCAGACATCCTTCTTTCGGAGAACATGTCCTCCAGTTTTATTGTGTCCTCCCTTTTCTAAGTATCTTGAAATATCCTCTATTCTCTAGTGAACAGGTTAAAAAGTTCCGAAATGGTTATATCGTACTCCTGTGATCCAAATTCTTAATTTAATGCATATATACGGTGGCACGTAAGAATAAATACAGCAAAGATGTATTCTCGCCGTACCGATTAAACAATGGTTTATCGTCCTTATATTCAACGTTGGGAACTATGTAGAAAATACAATAACTGAGATAGGAAATGCTTAATTAAGAGAAGTACGTTCAATTTCCTCCCGAGCAATTTTAACAAGAAGTTCGGAACAAATGTAAAAAGGACACGCGCGAGCCCCTTGCAATATACCCCTCAGCGGAGGAGACAATTAATCTCGGTCGTCCACTTTATTTAATCCAATATGGTCCAGATTTTCAGATCTAACTCAGTTCTTTACTTTTGTTAGCGCTGGAAGGTACATGCACAGTCCTGTTCGTGCATTAGTCAAGAAGACAAAAATCCATAATCGAGATAACAAGCGTAAGAAACCTCGTTACAACTGGAAATTTGGCCTACATAGAATTATGCCCGTTTGACAGGGAAGCATTTATGCTACGATAAATCTTATGCGAATCTTTTTAGCCTGTGGGGGATAAAATTCAAGAACGGATATATATATATATATAGTGGTAAAACAGGTAAAAAAAAAAGGATACCTACATGATAGATTCTTGAGACAGATGTACAATAACAACACAAACACAATAGAAATATGTTTCGGAAATGCGTTTTCAACTGGTAGGAAAAAAACGGACAGAGCGGACAGGTATATATACGTGTGTGTGTGTGTGTAAAGAGAGAGAGTGAAAGAAAGGAAGGAAGACATGCAGTTCCATTTTCCAAATGTGGCGGAGGAAGGGGGGGGGTATCTAAAACAATTCACACTAAACTACTTCATAAATATCACAAAAGTAATGGCTTCCAAATAGGCTTCTTAGCTGCTAGTGAAAGTTCATAATACCCTTGTAACTTCCATGAAAATAGTTTCAATTTCTGCCAAATAAAAATGTTTCCTTTTTATATCTAATCTTGAACGAAATATCTTGTACGGGAGAGAAATTTATCCCTGGCAGGGACGAAAAATAAATTTGTCAGGATGGGAAACTGCTTTGTCCAGGGGGGGGGGGAGAATCCCGGGCATCCCCCCTGCTAATTCGCACACTGGTAATGCCAGTGTGTGAAAGCAGGAATGCTACAATTGTGGTATAAATCAAAAACATTTTGCTTTTACATGCTGGCACTCTGCTGGTACTAGGATTTACTGCAGCATAAATACTTCCGTTTCAAACGGGCTTTAGACTGAAAGTGGACGATCCAGATTAAACATTTTTGCTTTGGCGTCTATGTTTCGACATTAGCCGATTACTCCAGTGTCGTTACCTAAAGCTCGAATCGTTTGCACAAGAAGTAATAAAGAATTGGAAATACTTAATATAATCCGAGTTCGTAGAACTTCGGTAATAAATCTATTTAACAAAGTAGCATTGCATAGCATGTAATCTTTTCAATGCATTTAACATGTATGATCGATTGTATTATATGAACCTTACATATTTCTTTTTACATACAACGAGAGGAGAAACATACCTTTGTTCTTGGCTAATATGGTTATAACTCTTTCTTAATGGCTTTTCGAGGAACGCAATTATTCTGACAGTGCAAGAAAAATCTTCAATTGGTTAGGCCACATATTTATTTATTTATTTAGTGACAACACAACAGGCAATGACCTAATTATAGTGTTGAGCTTTACAAAGTAGTTAGTTATACAGAGTTTATTGACAATGGCATCTCTAAATTCTTTAGGTGATCATAAATGATCATATGTTTGGAATGCTCTCTTGACCTGATAGGATACGAATGAGAACACAACAAAGATACACTGTAAAAAGTGAGTTCGTTTAAAAACACCGCAAAGATTTACAAGGGACAATATCGAGAACTGGATGCCGAAAGCAGGAAATTTTAGGCTCATTTAAAATAAATCCTAACGCCGGAAAACATACGTAAAAATTAGCTGCTGAATTCCAGAAATAACTGAGAAATTGAAGTTTCTTTGAATAATTAAAATTTGAATTTTGTTGTCGCTTCGAACAGAGACCGAATTAAACAACCAAATTTCGCACATACATTTCTGACACCATAACAAGAAAAATAAATATGTGTCTTTAACATTTTTATTTAATTCCACTTCATTTTTTAGATACAGGGGCATGGGCGGATTCAGGAGAGAGACCCTGGGGGGCCATGAGAGAGACCCTGGGGGATAATTTCTTTAAAAGCTATCGTTTAGAATGAAACATTTAAAGTCATTCTGAAATGACTGGAGGGCCAATGCCCCCCCATAAATCCGCCCATGTACAGGGGTCAAAGTTTGCAGCTCAAAATTTTATTTTTGGTTTGAACACAGAAGTAGAATTCGATAACCAAACTTTCCACATATGAATTCCTGACACCGAAATAAGAAAAAATACATCTTTGTTATTTTTTGAATTTCTCTTCATTTTCGAGATACGGGGATTTCAATTTGGAGTTAAATATCAATTTGCAATGATAAATAAAAGGAATATTAAAAAAAAAAGGAAAGGAAAGAACAGCAAAAAAATAACTCGAAAAAATAAAAACCTTTAAAAGACATACTTAAACAATTCTTACTAAAAAGTAAAAAAAAAAAAAATGTTTATGCATGATTAAAAAGTAAAAATATAATTTTGTTTATGCATGACTAAAAAGAAGCATGGGGGCGATAGTTCAAAGGATTTTTAAAGTGACTGTTTATGAGGGTGCGCCCCACGCTTTTCTTCTTAGTCATGCATAAACATTTTGTTTTACTTTTTAGTACGATTTTTTTAAGAAAAGTATGTCTTTAAAAAGTGTTATTATTTTTTTTATCTCAATGCGACGGTTTCGTTCCTTAAATAAAAAGACGAAAATTCATTGACCAATTTTCTACCAAAAATGGCCACCATTTTGGTTTTAAGCCGTTTCATTTTTGCTATAATGTATTTGTAATCCCTGAATCCTTTTCTGAAGGAAATACAAGTAACTCACATTGATATTCAGTCCGAAAAATTATTTCATTAAATACTTCATGCAACCTGCATTATAAGCTTCCATGTTTCTGTTCCCCATGTTGGGGCGTTCAGGCTCCTAATTTTGGAGGGCGCTTGTCGTATAATTAAAATTACTTTGTGACAAGGCAATAACAAAGTGCCGGTTTTGGAGCTTCAATTTTTTTTCTCAAAGTTTTTTTTTTTTAAATGCAAATAAAAAAGGCGTCTTTGACCAATTTTCCACCAAAAATGGCCACCATTATGGTCAAAATCCAGTTTTAATTTTTGGGAACATTACTACAATTTTTTTTCGACCATCATAAATATAAAAAAAAATTGTCCCGAACGATCAAGAGGGTGTACGTGGGGGCCCAATGAAAAGTATTGGAAAAAATAGACTTCTGACAATTTTTTGACCAAAAATGGCCGCCATTATGGCCTAAAAACAGTTTTATTTTGTGAGAACATCACTATAGATTTTGTTTAGACCCTAAAGAGTATGAAAAAGTTGTTCCCTCCCGATTGCTCATGGAAGGATTGCACGTGGCTCCCTTCTGCTCTCTGCTTATCCTTAACCATCAGCCATGCTATCTCTGCTTTAAAGTATAAATTAGTTTTGTAGGATTTTCGAATTAGGAGAGTGAACGGCCGAAATGGGTAGGTTGGTACCTTGTTTTGACATGTTTCCATGACTCTCTCTGGAAGTATAGTTATCTCTAGATAGTTTCTGGAACTTTACATCAATTAGAATGTGACAACGATATCGATACATCACTGTTTTAAAAGTTTGAACTTAAGAATTAAATCTTGGCATGTAAATATCATAAGCTACACAGCTCACTAAAAGACGTAAGTACAGATTGTTGAACACACGTTCATAATCTTGAGTTTTACCTTAATTCTTGTTTTCTATTATGTGAGACAAAAGAAACACTTCATTGTTTTTGTGAAATTCACCTTAATGTTAGAAGCAAAGTCTACTCAATTTGCGAATGAAGTCTCCGCTTATTCTTCAACACAACTTTCATTTATACCTCAGGTGCTATTCTTTTTCCTCTTTTATTATCACAGACGTGTGAAACAAGGCTCTAACAATCGTTCTGTGCAGTGGTATTTCGCCGTTGCCTTGGCACGTAATGTGGTAATTCACGTATGACGATAGTGAAAGTCACTTGCTACTAGCAGGACAAGCCAAATTACTTCCCGTTCCACTATAGATAAGTTTTCTTTTATCAATAAGCAGTGTTTTTTTTATGAACTGTAATTCGGATTTGTCACACTGAAGTATTTTCATCCCACACAGGTTGGACGTTTTTCTAAAACAGAACTTTATCTAAGTTGCACCTTTTAAAACTCGGTTTACTAAAACAGTACAGTCTCCCTTTTCTCATTGGTTGCTGGTACTATACACATTATCGTACAACAAAATTTTGTGCTACTCTTGTATTTTTTAAAAACATGCCATTAATTGCGATTATATTTTTATAATAGCTGCACACGGTTCGATACTGTTTCCACATTTGAGCTATACATGGAGTGGAACGCTCGGTCAGTATCCAAAGATAGACACAAATTGAAACATTTAATCTTGTTCTCTATTTTACGATTTAATTCAAAATGGTTTAAACTTTTAGTTCTAACCAACGAGCTCTACATAACGATACTGGAGTGACTGTTTGGTGTCGAAAGATAGGAGTCAGAGCAAATATTTAAACTCGTTTGTCCATTTCCAGTCGAATCCAATATGAACCATATTTTCAGTTCTAACTCAGTTTTATATGCTTTTCATTGCTGTGCGGCCCGTTTTTTTTATTTAAGTCTTAATTCCTGAGTTATTCATATAATAGTATACGGTACTCTGCATATAATAGAAAATACTGCAAATAATATTTACGTCTTTTGCAAGAATTAAGACATACATTTAAAAAACTGGCCGCACAGTAATGTCAGCGTTAAAAACTGAGTTAGAACCGAAAATTTGGTCCATAATGTTTAGACTAGAAGTGGACAAATGAGATTAAGTGTCCTTGCTGTTCTTTGGCTTCATATATTCATGAAAGTTTCAATGGCAGCAGTCAGTCCAGTATCGCTTTTAGATAGACTGGTTTTAACTTACAAGTAGACCTCACCACTTCGCCGTTGCGTTAGCAAAATGATACAACTACTGTCATAAAGTAGGGATGAAAATAAAATGTTGACAAAAATTTTAGCTTCGAATGTGCACTAGAAATATGGGAAAACTAAATGAAAACATGAATGTGGGAAAGCCATGTACAAAATAATTTGATAGTTCCAAGACCGATTCGTTTCGAAACAGATTGTGGCACAATAGTTCTGACTTCAACTATGTAAATCAGGTTAGGATTGCTGTTTTTATGGTACTTCCGGATCATGACTGCCATCTTGAAATCCGCCATATTGGATCGAAGTCAATTTTTTTCAAATAGAAAGAGGGTCATGTGAGGTATCACACAACAATGATTTTTGTTTCGAGCAATATCATACGCTAATTACTTTATGCATATCTAGAACGGTTTACAACTTACAGTGCTTTGAATGTTGACAAATTCGCTGTTTGTCGCAGATAACAGATAACTACAGTGGCAATGAACAAGGATCCACAGCGACGAGGTCAGAAGCAGTTTATGAGTGCTGAGGACTTGCATTTCTCGCATTTCCGTAATTTTGTCCCGTAAGAATGCTATCTGTAGAGCTATTTTATCAGTCTTTATCCTAAAATAAATACTAGCCCGCAACTATGTTGCGTTTGGCTGGTTGCATAACACTTTAGGATTTGCGTTTACATAACTAAAATTACGAATCCCTTTCATTCAGTTCAAAATAGAAATATCCTTCTAAATAATATGAAACAAAAAGATAGCCAATTCTAAAGATTGGGGTTCTGTGGACCCCATTGTACAGTTTACGTAAGATAAAACAAGTGTACAGTTAGAGGGTTGAAAAGAAAGATTGGTAGCAGTGACCCACTGTACAAATCTAGATGGTTCCGGTGGCTCTGAGCTGGTCTAGCCAAGGCCTTCCAGCGACACGTCAGACACGTTTCTACAACTTGTAGTTCAGGAAATTTAATTTGTGGACAACGACGGACAGGCAGTGTTCGATTTTCCCTGGTGCCAGAAGATTTCATCCCCGGTTGTTGATTCTGGACATCATCCCAACCAAGGATAAAATCTTTGTATTACCCAAGCAGGTAGTAGGCTCAAATTTACCAGCAACTACTAGTTGCAGGATCCCCCTTCGTAATTTATAACAAATCGAACACTGGACAGACAGACACACTGAACGTGTTTGGTCTTGTTCTGTATAGCTTGGCTACCAAGGGACCTAAAGCGGGCCACACCACGAGAATAAGCGCGTAGAAAACTTGAGTTAGTACGGAAAGTTTGGTCCACGTTGGATTAAATTAGAAGTTGACAAATGTAGTTAGCTGTTACCTCTTGTGTTTGACTTGAGATATTAACTTGATTTGTAATGTAATCGAGCACTCCAGTATGATAAATTACAGCTCATTGGGTGGAACAAACTCCCTTGAATATTCTGCATTCATTTTTTTATTTTCTTGAATGAATCCTATTTATCAGTGGTTACCAACCTAGGAATTGAGGATCCCTGGGTATACGCGAACTATGTAACTTAATTAAAAAATTCTTTTTATGTCTTTCCTTAAGTATTTGTTTCTGTTGGCAATAGTAAAATATCACTATTGACCATGTTTGAGTATTTTCTTCACTAATTTCTTTATTACATATGCATATGTACGGTACCAAGTGAATGAACTAGAAACGGGTTGGACTAACCAACTTTTTGAATGGACAACGGGAAACGAGTAAATTGAGGATCACTATACTGTTGAAGTGATTCATTGATCAACAGTATGTACACCAGGGCTCTAGTTGAGGTATACCCTCTGGTCAACGGTGTAGATCATCCCCGCCATCTTGGTATGACCTTTCCATTGATTTACATGGGAATCGTTTAACTCGTCTTATGTCTCTCAGAAGTAGAATATCCAAGTTCCGCTTTCACGAAATTTGCCTTGGGGGTTATTTTAACCCTTGTAAAGTTTTGCTTTGTGAAGTTTCTTCAAATATATGAGTGTAATTTATTATTAATAGTTTAACATCCATCACAATATGTCAATGGGAAATTATAATGTTCGTGTGCAAAATATTGAATTTCTAGAAAATAGCACGAGTCAAAGAATACATGACGAAACACTAGGCGAAAGCAAAAGTTAAAAATTACTTTCCTGAGAGACACAAGACGAGTAAAACGATTTCCATGTAAATCAATGGAAAGGTCATACCAAGATGGCGGGGGTGATCTACATTGTTAACCTTAGGCATTAGCGTATACCTCCTGGTACAATGGGTATAGTTCAGTTTATGTTTATTTAATGTGGCAATTACTCCGCTGCTGCAGGATCATTCTTCAACAAGGCTTCAACTTCCCACTGTTGCGCATAGAATTCAGCCTCCATATTCAACATTGTTCTTTCAAGACAGCTAGTCAACGTTTCTCCTGTCCTGTGATTTTTTGTTATGTCTTTGGGCTGATTTCCATTCAAGCTTGCGTTGCTTGCGATTTGGGTGAGTAGCCAATTGAAACACTTGTTTTATTGGGTGTTTTCTTGTATGGTAAGTGTAACATGTGTTTCAATTGACTATTCATCCAAATCGCAAGCTACCAAGGTAAGAAGCCCTTTCTCACATTCTTCACATTCTTTGGAATACAAAGCGGAAGTTGAACTCACGTGAAATATATCCCGGAAAATCAACTTTTAACAATAGCTTTGCACTCTGTATGTAGTTCCACTGTCTATGTAACTTCTCTGGGTTTAAGTCAGATGCAATACAAACGGTCAAATGTCTTTCACGCTTAGGATGAAGAGTTTGTCATACCTCACTTTCTGACGATCTCATCCTGTATTTTTTATGGCTGGCGTATGGTGACCCTGAATTAATATGCACTCGTATTAATACAATCTACCTAGTGTGGGGTTATCAATATATGACGCTGAAGCCGTGAACTTAACGGTGTAGACCATCCCCGCCATCTTGGTACGCACTTTCCATTGATTTACATGAGAATTGTTTTACTCGTCTTATATCTCTCAGGAGCGTAATTTTTAACTTCTGTTTTCGCCTAGTTTCTCGTCATGTTATCTTAGACTCGTGCTATTTTGTAGAAATGCAATATTTTACACACGAACAGTGTAATTTCCCCTTGGCATATTGTGATTTATATAGGAAACTATTAATAATACATTATACTTATATATTTAAAGGAATTTCACAAACCAAAACCATACAAGAGTCAAAATAACCACCAAGACAAATTCGTGAAAGCGGAACTTGAATATTCTACTTCTGACAGGCATAAAATGAGTAAAACAATTCCCATGTAAGTCAATGGAAAGTGCGTACCAAGATGACAGAGATGGTCTACACCATAGAGTTAGGAAGAAAATAGGGAGAACATAGATGACGTCACATGAAGCCAAATTAAGGTTCATCGGCAGCCATCTTGTGTGGCCCCATTAGAGTCCCTCTATACCGAGTACTGTGAGGATTGCCTTTTCCGATAAGAGGATGAGTGCACCTGAGAGAGGCAATACTCGGAAAAGAGGGTCTCTAAATATGGGGCCAGTCAATATGGCCGAAATGCCTCGTCATTGGCTTCATTTCCCTCCCCAACAAAACAGCCTAAGGTTCCCTCTATTTATATTCCTAGCTCTATGGTCTACACCGTTCCGGAAAGTCGCATACATGGCCAATTCAACCAGGTTTAAAATCCGGATGAACATTTCCCCCGCACAATCGTTTATCCATGTGTAGCAGATGGGTCCATTCCGGACAACAGTGAACACTTTTTGAATTCCGGTGATGACGTAAGTTGTAGGAGTTTGCGGGAAACTTATTAATCCAAAGATCAATGTATAACTAATTGAGTCCCAGACAGGGAAATATGAGTAATAATAAGCGCTCCTAGTGTCAGGGGAACGCAACACCAAACAAAATCGATATTCAGTACTTCGCGTGGAATGACAGGTTTGGTTCTAACTAGTAAGTCGAATTTGATAAGTATTTTTAAATTTCCCGGTTATATGATAGGCAAATCTCAAATGTTACCATATACCATGGCCTAGTGAAGTCTAGGCTAATTCCCCTGTCGCAAGAGACACTGTCATAACATGACTTGCCCTGATTGGCTGTTGTTGTCATTACCTAGCTGGCAATTTGCAATGCTAGAATACGGTCAGATTTCTCTAAACGGATATTCTTTACTTAACGACAGTAGTCAGTTGCGTCATATACCATTGAACCAATGTAAATGCTTTACCTGGTATTTACATACCTTGCATGTGTAGTACGTACATGGATAAAGAACTAATGTATATCTCAATATTACCGAAAATGAGACTTAACTTTTGGCACGCAACGCTTCAATTTGATTGTGTTATTTCTTAGATCTTTGACGTTCGCAAGTAATAATGTATATTCGATTACTTCAGTTCTTCTGAAAATTAAAAACTATTATTATTTTGTAAATTCCGCCTTTTGTCTTATTTATGGTTACAGACAAATGAGAACTACAATTCAGTTACTAGTTTACAAAGGGTGCGAATTACGGCCGGAGTTTGGGGGAACCATTCCCCGTTGGAAAATATTTATCCCTGACTGCTAACTAGAATTTACTATCCCACGGGAGAGGATCAAATTGTCCCCCTCTAACACGCTATAACTTTCTTCTCACGAACTTACAATCACACTGGTAAGGTTGTGTGCTCTAGTTATTAAAACAATCCAAAGTCTAAAGAAAAAAAGATGTGTGTAGACAAAGCTTTTATTACTGGTGTTAAAACTAGTATTTCCGAGAAGTTACATGGAAAAATCACTGACCACAGTAAAAGTTGATAACACAATAGAGAAAAGTAACAAAATTTAGGAGCCTAATTGCACTCACAAATGTTTCTCAGTTAGTATCAGTTTGAAATTATTAGAGTCGATTGTCACGTCGGAAGTAATGCGCGAACAGTAACCTCTGAAGATTTAAGATTTGAAGGGTGGAGTGTGTCACGTGATAGTTTGTAGTTTTTCTTCTTGTTGGAACTTTGCAGTGGTTCCCACGCCGTCTAAGGGCTTCAGCAACTGTAAGCTTAACAGTAGTAACTATAAGCATGCTTGGTGAATGATAATCGGGCTATAATATACATTGGTAAGTTTTACGAGAAAAAGCTGTATCCTGGTGTGTGGAGAATCACATTTTTTAGTATTAATAGAGTCCTAATATCGCGCACCTGATGCGTCCAAATTTCCAATCCCTAAATTTAACACGATGGTTGTATTGTACAACGTGAAGAAAATGAAATTAGTTTAGAAGAGCAAAGAACAAACTGCAATTCAGTAAAAACCACGCAATATATATTCTATTTTACAATTATATTGTTACATCTAACAGCGCGAGAGAAATTTGAAAAGAGACAAATAAGCAATTTCGTAGAAGCAATCAAGCAGAGATGACAAAGAAGATAACCACTGGTGTTATACATCAACACGCACCGATTCTATCACTTATTACGACACAGAGTCACCTATTAATGAAAGACTATACTTCCAAGAAAACGTAGATAAAAAGTGGGTTGCATGTAGAAAATGTCACATTTCGTTCCATGAAAAATGTGTTGATAAAGAAGCAAACGATTAACTTTTTTCCTGTTATATTTGGCTGCAATAACTAGATAGAGTTGTTTAAAGATAAAATCTACTTCTTCTCCAGATTTCGTGTTTTGTACTTACAATGAATCAGTTTTTTCTATTTACAGCCTTTTCTTTAGTTTAGAAAAGTGACATTCGTATGTGTATGCATAATTAAGATTTAATTGCTCATAGTATTCCACTTCATGTTGTAAGCAGATTTCTTGTTTCTCTTTTATGTTGAAGTCACTGTTGCTATTTATGCGACAGCAGATAGTGGATGAAATTTGGACTTTTTTTCTTCTTCTTCAAAAAGTCAGTTTTTGTCTTAGTTTGGAAAATACATTATTTCTCGTGTTGTATGGATGAAATTATTGTCGAGTCACAACATTTGTACTTTAATGTTTGTAAAACTTAATGCAATACTCACATTCTTGTTATGAGAATCACAATAAATTTTATGAGCATCCAGAAAAGAAGTGGGGGGAAATGTGGATACTTTTTCTAAATGTTTGGAAATTTGAGAAATAAAAACCAAAAAGGGCCGAGGGTTGTATCAAAAAATAGCTCTTGGCTGTTAGGCTATGGCCTGGAAATGATTAGGTCTGTCGCAAGAGTCATGGAAAAGTCCAGATATTCTGGTCTCTGGAGGGCAAAACCTGTGGACCCCTGATAGTTAATTTATGAACTTTATTTGCACCTCTCAATCGCTAAACCAGTGGAAGTCTAGCGCAGTACTGAAATTAGCGCTTCGCTAGCGAGAATAGGTATTTCAGGAAGGTTTCATGACAATGCATTATTCGGACTTAGGAGCCAGACTCTTGCCTTACAAAGAAGAATACCCTTCAAAATCTACCTACCATATACAGTCAAGCGATACGTAACTTTCATACGTAACTTATTGAAAATTGTTCTGTATTTCATGTTAAGCGTTAACGTGTTATGTATTGGACAGAAGGAAGAGTACCGACTATATTTAAGGTTGTTTATTAAGTAAAAATTCCAGTACATATTATATTTCAAATTCATATCCCGAGAATATCGAAAGTGTTGCCAATCGTTTAGCAAAGGGAGGACTGTAGCTAAATAATTATTGACTGTAGAGAGAACGGAAACAGTTTACAATCTCTAAGTTAATATTACAGTAAATCATACAGTGCTGAATCTCGGGAGAACAACATTTTTTCCATTTGAATGGGATAACGTGAAGTTAAGTATGGGACTTTGTACTATCATATTCTGGTAATGAACACAAGTTGAATCTTCGACCGCAAATTATCATAATAGTAGGGTTCGAAATGAACCGGAGCAAACCGGAACGCCGTTCCGGTTCGTGGATACCTGGAACCTTCCTGTTCCGTCTAGTTATATGATAATCATAGACAAAAAAGGGTAATAGCATGTTAACGGAAGTAAAGCGTCCCGTTTCGTGAAAATTTCCATTCCGAGCCCTGCATAATACCATCAAAAGTTTTATCAATGATATTCCAGTAAGTTGAGTTACAAGTAAACAATATTAAGTACTTTATCCCCCCTCCCCTGCAAAGATAACCTAATTCGCATACTGAATTTACATCCAAATTTTGAGATCAGGTATAGGACTGCTCAGAATTTCACATAAAACTGGCGAGCAAACCCCTGGACATTGGATACTCCCTCAAATCGTTCAAAACTGTGAAGGTTAGGTTAGGTTAGGTTTTCATAAATCAACTAAAGTTAAAAATTACCAAATATTAAAAGTGCCACAATTCAACAATATTTAATTTCATTTATAAGTTGAGAAATATATAAATAAACCAGCATATATATATATATATATATATATATATATATATATATATATATATATATAATACAAAATTCTTCTTCATCTCAAAATAATAATGGTTAGCGTGAGTTTTACAATGACTTATCTCCAACATAAACGAAACATACGATCTGATGAATTATTTTTCTCGGTCATCAGTTAGCCTTGTCAGGAGGATAATTTGATAGCATTTCTTGCTTCAGTGTATATTTCACTTTCACTTAAGTTATCCTCCTTTCGTTTTATTTCTGCCAGTAGGACATTCCCTATTTGCGTCGGATTCCATGCTATTACTGAACCAGCATTTTTGAGTGCTTGTATTTTCTCTTTCCAGGTATTTCCCATTCTCCCAGGACGAGTAACATTGCTTGAACTCTGTGTGTGGTCCTGTTGGATACTTTTGTCGGCTATGTACGATATAACAGGTTTCTTTGCGATCGTCTGATTTTTTGTAAGAAATTCAGCTGCTTCTTCCTCAAAAGTTCCACCGCTTCTACCAATGAGGACAATACCTTTAGTTTCGGGATCTTTCAGGGAAACATCTAAACAATCAACAAAGTCTGTACCGGTGAAAGTGTGACAGCCAATCCCTACGCACAAGGTTTGTCCTAGGCCAATTTGTGTAATTTGACTGGCTGCTTCGTACATCAAAGTTCCACAACGTGAAATGATAGCAATATTACCTTTCTTGTGAACATTTGCAGGCATCATTCCCAATTTACACTCGCCAGGAACCAAAATTCCAATACTACTTGGACCAAGAAGGCGAGATTTACTCTGATTAACAAGTTTAAGTCGGATATGAACCATATCTCGCAAGGATATTCCATTTGCCACACAAACAATCAGAGGCATTTCAGCGTCTATCGCTTCAAAAATAGCTTCTCTAGCCATATGTGGAGGAAGACAAATTATAGTCGCTTCTGCACCAGTATTCTTCTTTGCATCTTTCACGGTGTCGAACACAGGTAATTTTAAGTGAGTCTTCCCTCCTTTTCCACGCCAGACACCACCAACCAACTTTGTTCCATATGAAAGAGCGTCCATTCCATATATCGTACCTGTTTTTCCAGTTATCCCTTGGCATATCACTTTGGTATTTTTATCGATTTTCATATTTTTCCTCGTCGCTGCATAACATGTTCGTATAGAGTCAGTAGCTAGTTGGTTCATGAATTTCGAAAATGTCCAAACAGGCCTAATTATAAACATTTTTGAAATGAAAGAATTGTGGATCTAGACTCAGTAAATGTTTGCGTCAGATATAGTCACAGAAAAACTATCTAAAACTTTAAATTTCTTCTTTCTTTTCTTTAATGTTTATTGGCTTGTCATTATTCTAATGCCTTATCACCCAAATCAGTTCCTGAGTTTATTAAAAAGAAGTCCAAATAGCGCAGAAGTTATTATCAAAAGTACAGATACTGCACATGGAGAAGGAATGTGAAAATCGACGAAGTCCAAAAAGCTAATTTTGTACAAAACGAAAAACTCCTCATCATTAAAGAGTTTATCCTATAAATACGGCATTTCTTTCCCTAGATTTATAATACGAGGTCTGGTAGAAAAATGAGACTGCTAACACTGCACGATCAGGCAACGCTGCTACCACTCCATTCACGTGGCAGCCGCACCGCCATAGACACATTGTTTTTAACCCAACTACCTTCTTTTTGTATTCTAAGCCTGATTCGTGCCTTTTTCTATTGTAAATGAATGTCCATTCGTGATTGGGTGCTTCTACATTGGGGTCCAGAGCACATGGAATGAGTGTCAAAGGTCATGCACATCGTGTTTAATAAAATATCTAACCTGACATTAACTAACAAGTCTTCGCTGGCTCTTGCTCATTCGCAACATGTTATTTTTATAGCAACATCCTTACCGTTCACTCCATTTTTCATTGAAATTGTTTGCATTAGACATTTATAAGGCGTAGTTTTCAAATCGCGCAGTGTCTTGTGATTTGCTACGTTTTCTAACGACGACAACACGAATGGTCAATCGCTTACAATACAAAAAAGGTAATTAGGGCAAAATATATGCCTACAGTACATCATTCAGTACACGTATAGAGAAACCAATAAGTTTAAACTTGCTACGTAATTGCTGAGAGCGTCTGAAGTGAAGTTGTGTTTGGGAGGTGCATTATGAAAATGGATCGACAAAATTTTGAGCAATGTTGTACCATCAAATATTGTGTAAATCTTGGAGAATCCACCACTGTAACTTATGAAAAGTTAAAAGAGCTTTAGGAGAACATTCCCTATCCAGAGCACAAATGTTCAGATAGCACAAGGCCATTTTAGAGGGTAGAGATAAAGTGGAAGGCGAATCTCGTGCGGGAAGACCTTCAACCTCAATAACAGACAACGTGCAGAGTGAGGACTCTTATATAATGGGCCGTCGATTGACGTTGAGAATGAATAGTAGTGAATTAAATTTGAATCAGTTTACCGTCCATGAGGTTTTAACACAGGATTTAGGAATGATAAACTTTATTTTATATGGGCCAGTCTAGTAACCTTTGACTTCGGCCCGTCACGATTCGACCCTATACGCCTAGTTAAAATCAACCAATATCCATGCCCCTGCCTGGATTCGAACCCGGCACCTTCGAGTCATTGGCTAACGCCTTAGGCCGCACGGCTACCCGGTCGGCGATTTACGAATGAGAAATGTGCGCCAAGATGGTTCCAAAGAACATGACGATTGAGCAGAAACCCAATCAGAGGAATTTATGTCTTGATCTGTATCGCCTTGAGAGGGAGCCAGAATTCACCAGTCGCGTGATCACAGGTATCATGGATTTTCGAGTAGTACGACTCCCAAAATAAAACTGCATAGTCTGGGAGTGGCACACTGCAAACTCAACCATGTCCCAAGAAAGCGAATGAGCAAATGGAAAATCAAGTCGATGCTGATTTTTTGACAATCAGAGGATTCTCCACAAAGAATTTGTGCTTCCAGGACAAAGTGTCAATCAAACATTTTATCGGGAAGTCCTTGAAAGACTCAGGAAGAGGGGGAAATGTGCAATCAGGCATTGCACGCATTTGGATGCTGCACCACGACAACGCTCCATGTCACACGGCAGTCTCCATCAAAGCATTTTTGACAGAAGAAAGCATTCCTATTCTCCACCCCTATTCTCTGTGACTTCTTTTTATTCCCCCGGCTCTTAACCACCTGAAACAGCGCAATTTTAGTACTTTGGATAATATTCAGAAAGGCGTAACCGACAAGCTGAAAGGTGTTCCAAAGGAAACCACTACAACGGACAATGCAAATAACGCACTAATAATCCCGTCGGTGGGAATTTACTAAAGGGAACACATTTCAAGGGGATTATTTGTTCAAACAATAAAATTCATGGTTAAAAGAAAATCAGTATCATTACTTTTCTACCAAACATTCTAGCTATAAGATTTATATTAATTATTACAGGTAGAACAAATTCCCCTAGTCTAATTATCATTGGCTGAATAACGTGTGATGTCATTGAATACTATATGTTCCAAGTAGCTTACAAGCGTGTTGCTAGGTACGGTAGATTTGCTCGTTTCTTAATTCGTTAAAAAAAATGATAGTTTCGAATGCTCCCCCATACAGCACTTTCTCTTAAACATCAAAAGCTAGGGTCACTAGTATATGGCGCTCTATCGATTAACCTCTATTTGTGGGTATTCTGCCAGAGCTTTAGAAAGGCCCTGATTCTGAAGACGGTGAGTCATAAATATGATTACTACCATGAAAAAAAATAGAGTTGGAAGTGTTGAATCTCTATTTTAGTCTCTGTGCTTACGTCATCGAGATGACACTGTTTTGAAGTAAGGGACTAAATGGACCTTCTCGACAACAACAAAAAATCATTTGGGTCATCAACTTAGCTGTCCTGGCTGTTGAGCGAGATATCACCGAGGACCTGGATGTAGAGAACATGATCAAATTCGACGATCCTCCTGGAAATCGTCGGATTGTTTTGCGTTGATAGATACCGTTTCTTCAGGTATATACTTATCCCTCATTGAGTTCCTGCCTTTTTTCTCGATCAACTTACTTTGTTTCCTATTTATAAATTGTTCTGCCTAAATTCCTTTTCTCATTATGAACGCAGTTGTCAGGCACGTATATCTAGAATTTGGTTTTAGGAGGGGTCCACAGGCTTCCAGGGAAAGTCTGGGTGTAAAATGTGTTTTAATTTAAATGTATATTAGGTCGGATTTTCATTCAGGCTCTCGCGGCGTCCTTTACTTGCTATTTCTATGAGTAGCCAATAGAAACTCGTGTTACATGTAGCACACGTACTTAAATAGGTGTTTTAATTGGTTATTAAGCTAAATCGCAAGCAAGGCACGTGGCGAGCTCCTGAATGAAAAGCCGTCCTTACACGTTAAATTATACTAATTCTGCATAGAACTCTGAATTTGGGGATCCAGACGCACTGTGGCATAGAACACCGGACACACCGATAGAGATCCGACGCTTTACTCTATAATAGTATCCGTCGCTGCTTCAAATCTGTCACCTGCTGAGTTACGACCCTCTGGTTTTTCACGCACTGTCTCGTGTGTAGATATGCTAGTTTCTAAGATGCGAATAGCAGAATTCTACATCTCGGGTATCTCTTTCGTTGTTACTTGAAAAGGCTGCTATTTGATGAGCACCCTGTTGTCGAAATGAATATAACATCCTTCCTAGGGAATCTCCTTTCAGAAAGTTCGCATATGAGGGGTCACCTCGATACACGCCGGGAACCGCCTTTGAGAAGGGGACTTCACTGGATGTAGAGCAAACACCTGTTATCCAGATAGTAGACAACTAATGAAGGGTACTTCGTAAATAATATAGAGGCTGCAACCACGAGGAGCCGCCAGACTCCCTGTAAAGCAAAAGGTATTAGAGTAAACAAAACCCACCAGAATATGGGTTTGTAAGTTGTATATTAGTGCGTAACTATGGGTGCTTCATACATCAGAATGTTGCATATTGTTAATGGACAAATAAGTTTTACACTAACTTCCAATGCATGTATAAATGATTAGGTCAGACACTCATTCTTTATGATAAAGATATATATTCATATCTAAGAAGATTGTATGTAAATTAAATCCATTTAAACACTGTATGAAAGACCGTAGTCTCCAATGGCTATACAAAGAACGGACAGCGTCCCGGTTACATATGGCGCCCGCTACGGTCTCTTGATCCCTAGCCGTCCAGCTGTGTTCAGTACCATTTGTTCAGGTAGTCATCATATTAACATGGTGTACTTCTACTGTTTTTGTTCTTCCTTCCGACACGTTTTAAGATCTCTTGATACTTCTGAGGATCGACCTGCTCTTCGGCTTGTCGCAACGACATAGTTTGCGTCTTTTCAGTAGGTTCCCAAATTTGGCATTGTTCGTAGGCATATTGACCACACATCTTTCCATATGTCGTGTCTGTGAGTAACCACCTTATCGTTCAGTTTAGTTACACAGATATAAGGTCCAATATAAAGATTCAGCATTTTCGGGATTTCCTCTTTCGCATTGCTAAGTGCATGATTCCTTATGAACACGAATTCTTCCACCGTGATTTGCTATTTGCTAGGTGATAAGCCTCATGTTTTTTTCTCTGGCGGTGTCTCGGTTTGATATCGGTCATGATCAATTTCCGTTGCCAGTCCTGTCCATATCCTTCTACTGCTGGCAGGTTTATATTTAAATCTTTGAGGACTGGGCTTAGCTTTTGCATGTTGAGATGCAATTGTGCTGGCGCAATCCCTAGATTCTCAGAAATGTAATTAAGGAGGGTGATGATGTATGTGAGGTATTTGTACTACTGTTTATGGCTAGCTGAGCATAATGTCGAAAGCCTGTTAATTTATCGGTGGACTCTTTTAACAGCATTTGGCTAGGGGATAAAGTGTAACAGGTATCACTTGAATGCCTCTCTTCCTCATTTGGGATATGAATGTTCGAGAAACGAAACACGGACCGTTATCGCAGAGAAGCTTTCTGGTGGATAAGAGTTTAGGCTTCTGATTACGGCAGTCGTCTTTCCACTCCGCAGTGAGTAGGCTACAGTGAACCGAGTAAAAGCATCCATATATATGCACATATACACTTAGCGTTCCCTGGTAGCTCAGAAAGGACCTATAATATCAATTGTTAAGGTATCCCTAGGTAAGCTTGCTATGGCTTTCGAAGACGGATGGTAATCTGGCTTACACCTCATGTGCGGTTGGCAATCTTTAACATACGAACGTCTGCGCATAGTTTCCCAGAAACATTTTTCCGTAATTGCTGACCAGGTTTTATACGTGAAGTGTCCCTTGTTGTCGTGGTATGTTCTAAAAATGTCCGGTACTAAAGAATGAGGTACCATTATTCTCCACTTTTCCTGTATATGGAAATTTCTCTACAGCAGAATTCCACTCTCGAACCTGTAATGTTGATGCTTTCCTTGCTACGCCAGTAGTCAGCGGTGCCTTCAAGGTACTCGATATATTTAAGATCTTCATCACCTAGTTGGTGGGATCTCCACATCTTGGAGTCAATACTCACTGGTAATAGTCTGAAGTGGTGTACCACGATAAGCTTTTTCTTCTAATTCAGGTTGATCCTCGACAGGGTCTGCGATGTTACTCTCTCCGGACATTATCTGATATCGATGTTCTAATCTTGAATTTCTGGATTCCATTGGTATAAACGTGTATTTCGGTATTATTTTTTTAATGTGCTAACGCTTGGTGGTTTGAATGTACAATGGTTGACCTTCATATGAACAGGTTCTTCCCCTTGCGCACCACGTGAATAGGTGATGAGTTCAAGCTGTGATGGTATGCCTAGCTTCACTCGGTTTGAGCGTCTTCCTGATGAAAGCTATAATCCTTTTTCCTGTTTCGTCTGCCTGAAATAATATTGCTATCGTGGATATGGTCGATGCGTCCACGATAATGTCGTAAGGCAAGTCTGGACGTGGATTGACATCACATTATCGTTTAACTCGGCCTTTAGTTGGGACAGGTACTCATCATTATTTTGAAGCCATTGCCAGTTTTTGCCTTTTGCAGCAGTTGATGCAGCGGTGCTACTTTTCGTGCATAACCTCAGACACACACCACTCAATAGTCCTGGTATTCTCTGCAGAGCTTTAATATTGGTGAGCCGAGGTATGTTCCGAACAGCTGCAACATCCCTGGTTCTTCGTAATGCCTCGCGGAGTGACAACACACCCCAGGATCTGACGCTAGGAACTCACATTTGTTGATTTCCACTGTCATTCTCGCCTGGTTTGGGTTACTTAGAACTTCATCGAGCAGCGAAAGATATTCGTCCAGGTCTCGTCCCGGAATAAAAATATCATCGACATAAACCATGATCTTGCTTAACAATTTTTCTCCGAACACTCGTTGCAATGCATATAGCAGTGCAGCAGCACCATTACGAAACCCATAGGCAAGGCTCCGGAATTTAAACATTTGTCCCTCAAAGGAAAGAGCATTATATCCTGATATTCTTCTGTTAGTTCTATCTGGATATAAATTCACGAGATATAGGCTGGTGGCACACTTAATTCTGTAAACCCTGGCATGTTGGTCCTCAATGTTTTCCACTTTGAGGGCGTTAACTCCGTCCATCGACGTAACTCATTTAAATCCACACAGACACGTACCTCTCCTGAGCTTTTCTTCCTTACTACTACCAGTGGATGATGGTTCGAGATGGTGGGAGCAATGATGCTATGCTGTAACCATGTAGCAGTTTTCTTCCTTATTTGTGGTCGGTATTGAATCGCTTCACAATAGGTTGATCCGTGTCGACTTTCATTGTATACTTGTATTCTTTAATCTTCCCGGATAGTTTAAAAAGACCGCTCGATGTTTACAGTAAATTGAACGAACATAGTTAGCTCTCTCCACCACGTCTTGCACAACTATCCGCCGAATATATTCTTCGGAGGCACACTTCTAAAGATACTTCCCTTCCCGGCTGTAATAGGTTGCGATTTATTTCAACGGACGCTTCATATTGTGCGTGTCCTGAGGGAATGCGGCGGTTCTCAATCACGATGCCTCCTGGAACTGAGAATCATGATCTTTACTTATTCCGCATGCTCCTGAATAGTCAGAGTACCATGCAATAATGCGTTTTCGTTCAACTCTTCGTCCACCCGGTTCGTTCCATTCAACTTGCTTCGGCCAACTGTCGAGCGGATGGGAGCACATACATTCTGTCAAGAAAGTACCGGGAAGTGGTCAATAAAACACAAAATGTCCATTATTCATCCAAATTTATTGTATCGCATTCAAAGTTCGCCCTTTCCAAAATAATAAACTTATGCCAACGAATAATCTAATCATCAAAACATTTTTGAAACCCATTTTCCGGAATCGACGTCAGTACTTGCCGCGAATTCTCTATGATGTCATCTATCGACTGAAAACGGGTGCCTCGAAGTGGTAATTTGAGTTTCGGAAAGAGAGAAAAGTCAGCCGGAGCCAGATCAGGGGGCTGCGGTGGTTGTTCGATAAGATTTGTTGAGTATTTGGCCAGAAATTCGTTCACAATGATAGCCTTTTGAGATGGTACGTTATCGTGGTGCACAATCCATGAGTTTTCTTTCCACAAATATGGTATTTTTCGACGAATTTGCTCTCTCAAACGCCGCATAACGCTCAGATAATATTCTTTATTTACTGTCTCACCTTCTGGCAAGAATTCCGAGTGCACAACACCGCGATAGTCGAAAAAAAAACTGTCAACATCACCTTCACTTTTGATCGACTTTGACGTGCTTTTTTCGGTTTCGGCTCAGTTGGAAGGCGCCATTCCGAAGTTTGTTGACTGGTTTGCATGTCAAACTCGTAAACCCAAGTCTCATCACAAGTTACAATGCGTTTTATGAATGTGGGGTCGGAATTGACTCGTTCTAGCATGTCTTCAGCGACCCTTACACGATTGAGTTTTTGCAGAAAATTCATGTCTTTCGTCACTAGTCGAGCGGCAACGCGTTTCATGCCCAAACAATCGTTTAAAATGGTACGAATTGATTCGTGAGACGCAGATATTTCAGCGACTATCTCTCTCAGACGTAAACGACGATTTTCAGTCACCATTTCCTTTACTTTAGAGATGTTAAGTTCAGTTGAAGACGTTGATGGTCGACCTGAGCGAGACAAATCTTCCACCACATCTCAACCGCTTTTGATTTCACGGTACCACTTATACGCGCGTGTTTTTTATAAAGTCGATTCACCGTAAGCCTTATGTAACATTTCACCGTAAGCCTTAATCGAAATTCCATTTGCAATGCAAAATTTAAGACAGATTCTTTGTTCGATATTTTCATCCATTGTAAACATCGCACACACACACACACTTGAGATGAACTGACAAATGGAGCACTGTAAACAAACTAAATGACAGATGGCGCTCAAACTCCGCGTGAGCATAGAGGGCAGTTGTGCTAACGTAGCGACAAGAAGAATTTCAACACTCCCTTTAAGTGGGCTTTGTAAATGTACAATTCCCGGTACTTTCTTGACAGAATGTATGACTTTCGCTCGCACCAGTCCCTTTCTTCATTCCGATTTCAGCATGGAGAACTTGCGTTTTGCTTCTTCGCCAACTATTATCTTGGCAGTGTTAGCTTCATTTACAGTTGGATCACACGTCGCACTATTGGTATACTTCTTCATTGCTGGTTCGGGTCTCATCGGGACCTTTTCACACTTATCCTTGCTCTGTTTTCAGGCATCCATTGTCAAAATCTAATCGTCTGGCGTATTGGGTTCAGAAATCTCTTCCGAGAAGTGTCTCGTTATTCAAGCCTTTAACTACCAGGAAAGTATGATAATGTTCAAACTGCTGATGTCTATTGGGAGTATGATAAACTTTATTTTTATATGGGCCAGTCTAGTAGCTTTGGACTGCGTCCCGTCACTAATCACATTTAGCTGTTAACATCCACACCCATCCCCTGCCGGGACTCGAACCCGGGACCTTCGAGCCGATGGCCTACCGCCGCAGACCGCTCGGCCGGCTATTGGGAGTATGAGTTCACCCATTTATTGCGGGCCCGAAGAAATCTACAAGGATGATGGTGTTCATAGGGGGTCATATGGTCAATGGAGGATGTGAGAGGATCTTGCTAATTCATAAATTGCGGGAACACAGACACGGTGGCGCCGGAATCTAAATGATCTAAGGATAATGATACTAAACAAGGCATTAGTATAGCATCCCTCAGCAAAGCTTTATCGAGAACTTCAACGTCATTGTCGAATGCGTACTCCCACTCTTCGTAATTTATGTGAGCGAAGTCAATCATTTCTATGGTCTTCTTCACATTGATAGTAGTCATTGGAAAATGATCATCGTCTAATCGGTAGTTTTTTCCAGTGTGTATTAGTATTATTGTTCATTGCCGTGTCAGTCAAATCCTTTCCCTCGACACTTGGCCCTAGTTTCTTCTTGTTCTATCATATCCAGAATGGGGTAGATGGTTACCGGGATTCCTGGCTTCATGCTTAGCTTCGGAATCTGTTCGCCTTGTTCCGTGTCCTGCTCGATCGGACTGCGTGGGGAATCTTCCTGGTAGCTTCTTCAATTTTCGTCACCTAGGTTTCTGCCCCTGGAACGTCGCCTTCCACCTCTGCATCGATTACGTCCTCTGTAATAGCGTGGCTTCGTTTCATCTTCACACTCACTTTGTGTATTTCAGGACATCTTAAGTCTTGGTTATACCTGTCTTCGCCATCAGATCCATTGCGTGAATCGTAATTCTCTCCTGCTAGGGTTATCTCATTGATGTACTTCATCCTAGCCAAATGATCTTCACTGACCTTTATTTTGGATGCATAAGTTGTTGTGACATGCACCAGTCAGCTCAGCTATTTCTTTGGGCCGGGCTGGCCGACATTGCTTTGTCTTCAGGTCGGCCAATTAATTCCAGTTCTTTAATAATTATTGATTTTGAATTTATTTTAAGGCCTTTAGGCAACTGTGGCTCAGGCCGTATGGATGATGATGGGATGAATTGGTGGAATGAAGAAAGTGGGAGGAAACGGGAGCACCCCGAGAAAACCCACGCACACGGTGTTTGTCCACCACAAAGCCCACATGGCATGAGCAGGGATCGATCCGACGACCCCTAGCACCAGAGGTGAGCGCTCTACCAACTGAGCCACCGTGGCCCACTTTAATAATTATTGACTTCCGTTAAACGATAATTGGAATAAAGCCAAACGTTGAAGTCTGTGTGCACGTGGAACGAAAGATATTACAAACAATGCAAAATTTACAGAGTTGGTGTTGCTTAGAAGCTCCACTTTCGCTATATAGAGGATAAGTTGTTCACCGTTCACCCCAGTTGCCAGTCACACAAGTGACTGCATGCCCTTCCTTCAATAAATAACAAAAGACAATATGTGTATGGATAATCCGCATCAATACCAGAATATGGTCCATCCAACCACTGTATCCCAGGGGGTGAACAGAGTTGCGTCTTGATATACAAATGAAAGGAAACCGCACTCTTTGTTCTACTTCACCGACCCACAAGAAGAAATAGTGGATGAAGGCAGGGTTGCAGTCTAACACAGTGTTAAATACCGTACAAATGTAGGTCTTGTGGGTGGGGTCGCATTTCTGATCATTTGTTTTGTAAATAAAAGTTATACTTTGGCTACTTCCTTGCTGGATTTAAGAAACCTGCGAGTAATCCTACTGTTCAAAGCGAAGGGATTATTTTGATCCTTTGGGTTAGAAATAAATTGAAACGGCAATCCTGTAGAATGAAATTAAAATGACTAACAAATCTAAGCGCATCATATTGTTCAAACACCCACATAGGCTTGTCTGGCAGATAGTTTGAGAGAGATTATCATTCGACAGCTGTGTTTGTAAGTCAATCGCACTGAAAAAAAACGAAGTTCGGATTTCTGCTCGTCTAGCTTAAAAAATAAGCTTAGAGATAGTACACAGATCAATATTTACGAAAAACAAGGAAAAGGTACTCTACGTTCTAAATAATCAAAACTATGAATTTATCTTCTGGTATTTTTATCAAGAGTTAACAGAAGTCTCGATTCTTATAGAATATCCTTTGGTGTGCATAATGTGGATTGAACGCCTGCTATTTATGCAGAACACATTAAAATTCATTGTGTTCTGCCTCTATAATAGTAGCTTGTGAACTGTGTGTTAAGATTTTAGATATTTCTTCATTTTCAATTACAAACATAGATGGTACCATTAGGAAGGCTAGCGTGAAACTGTGAGCCATACTTTAGAAAATGTTCTTGAAGTTTGTTGGACCTAGGCCGGGTTTAATACTAAATTTTGAGAAGGATTACGGCTCAAGCCAAAACTTTATCGGAGTTTCTAAGATGCGAATAGGAGAATTCTCCACCTCGGGTATCTCCTTCGTTGTTACTTGCAGAGGAGGCTGCTACGTGGTGAACACCCTGAAAGAACCACCCACTGGACTCCTGGCGCGTCCCGGTTACAACTTACTACACCAAGCGACCAGGTCCATATGGTAGAGTGGCAGTGTAGCCAGGCTTGATATTTCTGCAACGATGCGGTCTAGACTTCTACTGCGTTACTATGGAGACAGCATGGAACTTGTCCAATCAGACAGGGTTGCTAAGGGAAATGTTGCCAAGATATGACGCCACACTTTAATTCAAACAGAAAAGCTTTTCTAGCCGCTGGTGTACGACTATGAAATTTCCTGCCTACAAAATAGTGTGTGAACATAAAAGCGAGTTAATCTTCTCGTCACTCAAGTGGTCCTTTTCCACCATTCTATTCACCATTTTGGATAAAAGTGGGGGAGAGGGGGGAAGAAAGGAATCCAAATAAGCTATAAAAATGTATTTATACACAATCATTTATTGAATCTTCATACTTTCTTATTTCCATTTAAACATACTGAAAAGATTTTTTGAATATTGCTCCTTTTATACAAATGAAAGTGAAAAACAATTTCTAAATGGCTAATAAACCACCCTATATTTCTTATCACTACCAAATTACATTTCTTTGGTTAATTTCTGTCACACCACACACACATTTTATAAATCCCGTATGTAATCATTTTTAATTCACCCTCAAAATTACTTCCCTCTAATTAGTATTAGTTTTCTTCAATAGAAACCACCTGATGATAAAGAAACCGAGATTTACACGTATATCTTGTAATAACACTGTTCTAATGTCCTAATAATATACATAAAAAACAAACAGTTATGGCAAAACAAAAACTAAATAACGACTGATGAGACTCTAATAATGGTACACACTCAATAGTTCAGAAGCGTACAAATGAACGTATGCAACACCCAGGCTCTCTTTCTTATAAGCAATCCATCTCTACCACCATTGGTGTTAAATCCACGCCAGAAGACTTACTGCAAACTATGTGAGATGAGGAAGTTTATACCCGACAATCGAAATGCCACTGAACCGAATACGGAATAAAGGTTACAAGAGGTACGTTCGGGCGATCTGCTCAATGTTGCACTATCTGAATTGGAAGTGCAAGTTAGTACAGAACTGTTAATGAATGTGACGTCACAGTGTCTGCTCGTGCAGATGGAGCAACAACGAGCATAACGCCATCTGTAATCCCATCTCTCGAATACGCACTGAGAACGTGATACGATTATCAATTATCTGCAGTAAGCTACGCTCACTCCCGAGCAGAGGGAAGAAAGTGTTTGGGATACACTACTTTCACTCGCGCTGACTATCCAAACGGTTGAGTTCTAACCTCCACCATCCACTAGAACGCACAAGTATACACTAGTTCAAGCAGTGTAGCCCGCCCGAAGAAACTATTTTAAAAAAGTGACATCTAGCGGGAATGAACCCAATACTTTTATAGCCCTCGAATAGGATGTATCTTGACTGCGATAATTTCGTCACCCCTTTCTTTTACTAACCTATCGCTTGTTTGGAATAGTATTCGCATTATTGTCATTCCCTCAACTGCACTGCACAGACTGTTCCCTATTCAACGACAGGGAACCATCGCATATATGATAAAAAGAGACCACTTGCTTACTAGATATTTCTAAGGTACAAGTTCTTACCCTTTACTAAAATTCCTTTGGGATGAGTAGCGAAATTTTGGAAATGAAAGTTAACATAATTTTCTGTAAGTTACAGAAAACGGATTATAAATCAGTCTATCTATTCCGAAGTTATTCGGAAAAGGAACTTGAACAAGGAGGGGGGGGGAAGTTCCACTTTTGCCACTGAACAAAACACTGTGCCATACAAAACTGCATCTAATTTTGCCAAAAATGAAACTAATTTTCTGCGTACGTCCCTGATCAAAGCAATTCACAACGAATTTTTACAGATTTTGCAGAAAGGTACACATATGTCATTTCACCTATCTGTAATAATCGGATCTATCCATTTAACTACTTGAGAACATATCTGCAGAAGTCACTATATTTAATTTCAATGCTTTTCTCCTCTTCGAAGGAAGTTTCACAACATATCTACCATTTTTACTTCATGATATTAATTTTAAAATGATTTTCCGCAATATTAATTTATATCTGAGACCCGAAAAAAAAAAAA
>JAGDQP010005679.1:0-16067 GCA_022664845.1 Lepisma saccharinum
ACGTTTTCTGACGTGAAGAACTTGGCTCATGCACTGCCGTGCATGTTGATATGAACTGTTTCGGCGAGCGAAAACAATTTCCCTTCATTTCCTCTAAATTTCCCTGCGAATTTCCCTATGTTGCTAAATTTCCGTCTTTTTGACTTAGAAATTTTTTGACAATTTTTTAATATTTAGTTTTTTCTTTCTAGTTTCGTTATTTATAAATATTTTTGTGACAAAATTTCAGGAAATATTCGTTTTTACCTACTTTACAACTATAACAATCAAGCGAATGCCAGAATCCAAGGAGAAAAATATTATTTGTTAAAAACTGTCAAATAAAGACATGAGATCTTTCTTTTTAGTATGAGTGTACGTGTCAAACGTTCTCATCAATACCATACAGTGTTCACAAACTTCTATAGGACCACTAGAGTCTCTCTGTTAACATGACAAAACAAACCCATTCACATGAACCGTACGGAAAGAATATTGGCATGGGATTACATGGCTAGATAAGTACAGTTTCCAGTTATTTCGGACGAACTGAAGAATTTGGATTTTACTTAAAGACAACGAAGATAAACCCAATACTACAGTACATTTAGCAAGTTCGTTGATCAGTTCTGATTATATAACCTTGCTTTGGTTATATTTTCCATCAATTCATGACTATCAACCATCTATAACATGCCGATTCACATTATGTGTGATTGCCAGGACATGACTCCCTGAAGGTGTTCAGGGTTGGCCATTTCGGTCACTGGACATAAACCTTCAAAGATGATATATATACTAGTCCATTCACAGTGTGGATCTTGTAGATATGTACGTTTCACATCCAAACCTGCCTGGGCTCCTCAAAACCCTTGGATCCCCCCCCCCCTCCCATCTAAAATAAATATCTTATTGCTGTATGTTCGTATTGAAACCTTTCCTAATGAGTCTTGAAACAACAACTTGTTCATTGGCTCAAGGTAAAATATATTGCTGCTTCATCAAAGTTTTATCTTGAATTCTCTTGTAATTGTAATTCCTTTTCCTGCAGTTCCCTTTGTGCTTTGTTATCTTTTATTTTCAAAGACCATAGAACATGGACACATTTTACAGTTGATACCTTTCGATTTTGTGGTCTTCCAAATGCACATGTACAGAGTGTGAGAAGGTGTAAAAGCCCGTAGCGTAAAGAGTTTCATTGTTTTGAGAGATAGAGGGTGTGTGACGTACAGAATGCAATGCCAGCTGTCACTCTATTGGCATGTTGTCACTACAGGGGCTTTACGTTCGTTAGAATAACATAACATGATGGGATCAGAAACACGGACTGCCACAAATAGCAGGGATAAAAGCCCTTTTCACACACCACTCAATTCAGAAGCACCGCAATTGATCGTCTCCCATGTTTCTCGTAACACACGCATTTCATTCTGTCGCTGGTGAATGGGAATGGATTTTACTACTGTCATATATCTTCTCCAGCTTGAAAGACATTTATAGTATACGTTTTCAAACAAAAAGAACGTGGGAGGACACAATGTTTAAGATTATAAAATTTCGTATTTTAGTATTTCCTCAGGATGGAAGAAGAAAAACTAAATACAAAATAACAGTTTCGACCCTAGCAGATGAACATAAATTACAAGTGTTTGAAAAACAAGGTTTTGAGAAAGATATACGGGCCGAAACGGGACAGGATGACTGGGGAATTGAGGAGACTTAATAATGAAGAACTTCACAGACTTAACGACTCACCCGATGTTGTAACAATCGTGAAATCGCGACGACTAAGGTGGACAGGCCATATAGATTGGATGGGGGGAAAACGAAGATTATATTCCATCGTGGTTGGTAAGCCTGAGGGAAAGAGACCATTAGGAAGACCGAGATGACGTTGGGAGGGTAATATTAGATGGGATCTTCGAGAAGTAGGTGTTTGTGATGAAAACTGGCTTGATTTTTTGCTTAGGATACAAGCCTATGGAGAATGTTTGTTTTACAACAGCGATGAACTTCTGAGTTCCTTCTCGCACCTGCGAGTCGAGAATGGAGTTCTTTCTCGCAGCTGTGAGACGGAGAAAGACGCATTTCTCTTCTCGCCTCGCGTGAAACACTATTAACTAACAATACCTGGATGGAATCTTAAGGATAAATATGAAACATACGAGGATATAGCGGAAAATAAAGTTGGATAAAATCTGAAAAGATGGTGTGCCGGCAAACGAAAGACAGATTATTTATTTTGCTGGATTTGTTGAGAAGGGTGATATTTGATTTGTTAAGCGTTCTAACAACAGAGTTTAATATGTTTTAATCTCTACGCTGTGCCGGTTAGTTAACACTTGTACTACTTGCATATAAGAAAACTTATGATTCGTTGATGAGTTATTTCTTTTGGTTAAGGCACGTTTGACAGAGTAACGTTGCTAAGTTTATCGAACATAATAAATTTCAAATGAAAAAAAAAAATAGTTCCGTTCTGACTGTATATTTCCATGGAGAAAGAAAAATAATTTAACCAAAGATCGAATTACTTTGGCAGTAAATGGCAAGTTATGATAACCATTCGATTCAATTTATTTATGGTCTTTAGACAACTTTAACTCAGGCGGCATAAGGTAGGGCAAAGAGAGAAAGGAAGTTGATCCGGTAGTAGTTTGAAGGTACCAATTCGGCATTAGCCCGGTGTGACTAAGGGAAATAGTGTAGCAAGGCCTAAGTCAGGACGGGCAGCTACTGGAATCGTTCCCAGGACCTTGCGATTGCTAAGCCAACGCCTCTAGCGATAACAAATTCGTAGCTTTGAACCTGATATACCATTTACCTGAGAAAAGTGATCTCTATACTTGGGTCAGCGAGAGTTGTTTTCTGATAATTTGTTGTGCTAGAAAAAGAGATCAGCGATGTTGCCAAGATGTTGACATTTAATTCATTCTGCCTGCTGCTCTTGAATAAACTACAGCATGTGTTGCGTCAAAAGCAGACAAAGAATATTTAAACTTGGCAACGTGGCAGGGTTGGAACATGGAACAGAGATTGGATTTTTCTGCATGCTATGGTCGGAGAGGAAACTGTCAGTGATCAACTTTAGTGAGCTGCAGCATAGCAGAAGAATTCACCACTCAATAATTGTACGAGAGATATTTCAAATTTTGGTTAAGGCTTACAGTTAGAAAAACAAAAGGTTGGCTGATTATATTTAAACAGGTGTATTAGATTCATTTTATCAGTCTATAAACTTGCCTAATAAGCTCAACATTGTAGACTCTTCAATAAATACGATCAGAACTTTCTAAACATCACCACGAAGTTGAACGATTCATTGTTATTTTTCCTTCATCTGTCAATGCCTATTTTCTACCCATTGAATTGCCATTGTCTCTGAAACCAAGCTAAGGAACGGGTCTGGGAGTAGAGGGGATAGGAAGTATTACCATTTTCACGTCGAATTGAAGGTAAACAGACAACCAATAGATCATTTTTGGTAGCAATACGGTAGAATAGACATTTCAAATGAGAGAGACGGAGGGAAATGATACATAGAAAGAGAAGTAGAAAGACTAGGAGGAGAAGAGGGGATTATTGAAAACGTTAGAAATGTACAAACCATGGAACATATATTTTTTTTTTCTATTTTGAAGATTTATGTCTCTAAGGCAAAAGCGAATGTCTTTTATTTCTCAGGTTTTCACAGGCAGCCTCCAATAGATATAAAATTCGCTTCCAGACGTCATTTCTCGTTCAAGCAAGAAAGAAAGAAAGAGAGAGGAAGGGGGAGAGAGAGGAAGAGGGAGAGAAAGAGGTGAATAATGCATTTGATACTTGTGTTGAAAGGGCTTTCGTTGTAAATAAAGGAAGATACCAAATCCTACATCAACCATCAAGGATTTCTATACGTTCGTATCTTTCGAAATGTCAACAGAAAACAACCAAAAGGAATATTTTTCATTATTTTTTCTTAAAAAAAAAAGGCAATAGAAATACAATTTCACCATTTTAGCGATTAGTGTTGAAAGCATAATCTTTCAGCTTTGAGGTATGAAGAGCTTAAAATAGTCTTAGCTAAGGAAGTAGCAGTACTGAAAAACGTGACGAAAGAACTAAAGAGGAGGAGTGATAAGGGGAGCAAAGCAGAAAGAGGAAAAACGGCAATACAAACTAGCGAGACAGTGCTGGAAATGGAATCTATTAGCTCGTCCGTAACAGACACAGGAATCCACGCTGTATCATGGGCACATTAGAGCCAGGAATGACGTAAGGGGGCATGCGTCACAAAACGTCAAAAGGCGCAAAACTATAGGACTGAATAAGAAGACCAGTAGTGTGCCCATATCGGTCCAATATCGATCCAATGCTGATCCAACCTTGATCGATATTGGTCCTTACTGGCCTATTATTGAGCCTATATTCTAGGGATGTGCCAGTGAAGGGAAGTGTTGAATAGGAAGAATTCCACAACAACAAAATTTACCTGAATCTATGGTCTGGTGAGTTATAGGCAGGTTTGAAGCAGGGAACCACATCGAATCATTGCAGAAGCAGTTGGAATATCACCCAGTGTCATTTTTCGCCTGAGAACATGTTTCAACAAACTGGAATTGTTCTGTAACGGCCAGGACAGTGCCGTCCACGAGCCACAATGACACGCAATGGGCAGTACGGTCTCCAGTGTACACTGCTTACAAGAAGATACAGGGTGTTCACCCAACCTATCCTCAATCGGCTACACGAAGGAGGTCTAAGTTATGCACGGAGACCGTTAGTGTATGTCCCTTGAGGACACAACCCCTTACGGCCCGTAAAACCTGGAGTGAGGAACATCGCGAGTGCGGCCTACCGAGTGGAATTCGGTGGGATTTTCCAATGAGTCGCGCTTCAGTCTGGAAGCAGAAAATAGATGGGCATTAATATGGCAGGAATGTTAAACCAGTAATTAACCTCCTCTTGTGAGTGAACCCCCTAGTGGCGGTGGATGTACCGTATGCGCCACCATTGCCAGTGGTCAGCATACCGACCTGCATATCATTCGGCTTGGTAGCCTTATAGCTGTGCGGTATAGAGATTAGACCCTCAGGCCTCATGTTGTTCTATGACTGCAGCAATTGCCCGTTCTTTCGTTTTCATGGACTTCTCCGAGTTCAGCCGGTGGGTGGCATGCTTCAGGAGGCAGGTATCGAGCGTATGGTGTGGCCCACGTGTTCGCCGACTTGAATCCTAAAGAACACGTCTGCGATGCTATGGGGAGAGGTATTGCAACTATGCCGGCACGTCCAACATCTCAACTGCTGAAAATTGACCTCCTGCAGGAGTGGCTCATGATACTCCAAACTCGGATCGACAACCTCATCATTTCCTTCCCCAACAGGTGTGCAGCGGTGTTAGCAGTTCACGGAGACCATACACCTTAATTACGAGCATACACATTAAGTTGCTTCTGTGTACATATCCAATTTGTACGGTCCTATATGAACTTGCACCTTTAACTATCATGTGTCCTTTCGTGATCCACGGACCCATTTTACCGCGTGGGTCTACTGTGTCTGTTGCGAGAGAGCGGCTAGCTTCCACCTGCAGCACTGTTCCTCTACTTTTCACTGTCCTATTCTCTGCTTCTGCCATGCTTCCCTATTTTTTTGGCCAGTGTATTATCCGTTAAGAACAATAGTAAACAATTTCTTAAGCTTCTCTTCCATTTTTCAATGGTCCAAAACCCACCGTAGATACAATCCTTAAAATAACATCTTAACCCCTTCCAAGGTATCTTGTCACATCCACATAGCAAGGAATGGCTATTGTATGGGAATTATCATCTAAAAAAAAAAAACACATTTTCAACACAACATAACATTAAAAGAAAACTGTATTGCCAATCAAAGTAATCATAACATTACATTCCTGAAACACATCAGAAAGATTTAAGATAATAACGTGACATTTGTGCATCACTACAACATCAAAATAACCCCGGTCTCCCTTTCATATTAAGGTATTAGAATGTCTGTATACATTGTCCCTTCAACAACTATTGTCAACAACATTCAGTAGTGATGGTTACTATTAAATTGATACTTTATTGCAAGACGTTTATTTCAAACTAACATTGTGCATTATTCTTGCGTCCTATAAATATTCTAACGATAGTGATGAATGACTTTTTTTTTTAACTCATTATGCACAACATATGTTTTTGACTACTCTTTTATTCTCTTTATTTACCGAAAACGTGTTTCTCTGATTCATAAATGGTCAGACCACAATCAATAGTGTATTACATTACATTACATTTATTATTAATATTATTATTGATGGTGCTAAAATGTTTTACCCTTTGGTTAATTAAGACTTTTAAATATTTTGTTTTATCCTCGTCACATCAGAGTAATATAAAATATTTCATTAATTTTCGAATCGTTTTTCGGGGAGGGTGTAGAGGAAACAGGTAGCTAGTGGAAAAGAACATATTGTATAAATTAACAGCAACATTGAAAAACTGGACGGTTTATATTCTAACTACACATTTGTTGATGTGATTAAAAATATCTAATTAGTTTTTTTTTTTTCTTTAACTGCTTTGCGCATTGTATGGTTTTATCGGCATTTTTAAATTCTGATCTATTTCTCGGCTATATTACTTGGCTGCGCTTTTGAATAAAATGACCAGAACATGTTAGAAACAAATTACATTTTTAAATAGACTGTGGAAAAGTGCGTGCTTCTTTTAAATTTAAAAATGGATTTCTGTACACTAAATTTAATAATAAAAAAAATCTTCTTTAATATTCTTTCACTTCCGATCAGGGGTGTACTGGAGGGGGCTCGCATGAGAACTTTGTTAAATAGTTATATTTGTTCGAAGCCTTTTGTTAAATTATTTAGAGCACATTAATATTGCAGGGGTGTTAAGGAGGGTCTTCGCAAAGGCTCGCACGAGCCCTTGGATAAATATTTAAATTTATTTCAAGCTTCTGGTTCAATTATTTCGAGTACAACCTTGCTTCCGATCATTATTTGAGTACTGTTTGTACACTTTACACTTATTTTCACACAAGTTGAATATGTGATTAGGATTACAGAAAGTGTGAATTTTAAAGACGTGCTTTTGGCAACACTGCTTCTAATTCTTTCTTCCCTTGCGAAAATTGTAATTCTGTATTTGTGATCGTTTGATACAGCCCGTTTTTTCTGTTCAAAAGTTTTAAGCTGAATACACTTAGCTCCGCGAGTAGTTCCAGGTCGACAAGGGTTTAGATCTGATTGAATGTTGAGTGTTAACAGACAAGCATTCGATAGTTTCATGTAATGTTGACTTCAAACTCTCCACATACCTTCCCGAATAGACTAAAAGATTACTACTTCTTCTGAGGAAGTCTATTCGTTGGATGTTACAGGTACTGACGCTTTGCTGACTACAGAAATTCTAGTAGAGTAGAGGTGATCTGTACAACGCCTTGCCGGACACTGAACACTTCTTGTTCTTCAGTTTGTATCTTGTGACTGAAAGTAACCTCATGATTGAGTTCTGGTCTGTTGTTTATGTTTAGAAAAGTAATTAGGAATCAATGAGGACTATTAACTAGCTACCTATTTACTGAATGCTCAGTCAATCAGAACTGAAACGGATGATCAGGTCAAGTTTTAGACTGGGTCTATGCTTGGGACCCGCACTGACCCAGTGACCCGATTTTAACCCGGAGGGCAAAGCAGAGTTCTTAATTATTCCTTGACTTTGAAGTGTATCTTTCAGAGGAGATGTTACCCCCAGAGCACGAAAAATACGGCACCAAACATTTCCAACTACATTATAGTTCTCAGATCGGGTCACCTTGTCAAGTTGCGGACCAGGTCACCTATGTTCGGGTCATCAAAAGTGGCCCGGTTTCAACTCTGTTGTCAATGAGACAGGACAGGGTATAGCAGACGATGAATGCGTATAAATCTATCGAGGCAAGAGATGAGATTGTGCATTACATTACTAAATATTTTGAGTCACTATAAACGGAATATACAGTGTTGAGGATTAAAAAAAATAATGGGATCAGAACAATATTCGTTTTAAAACTTTCCCGCTGAAAATTGGCGTGATTTGCGCTTACGTTGTCCGGACGTGAGGGAATGAGAATGTATTGGCGGGCCTGGTACATAATTGAAGGTACAGTACTATCCTGGTGCTCTCATAATATCACTAAGACAAAACAAAGGATAACAGTAGTCAGAAAGGTCGGTGTGAGCAAGAATCGAACCTGCAAGATCACTTTTATCATCCCTGTACTCAGTTACCTTCATCACGAATCCATGGGAGACTGAGTCTGAAAATTAATGAACATCTAAGAAGATTTTATTATCGAGCAGAGCAGGCGCTGGAAGGACACACACACATGTTTACATGGAGGGAAAGAAAGAGTTATATTTACGTACGTTACAAGCTGTGGTCCATGAAGTATTTGACAACTATTTTCGCTGTTGGTTGTATGTGTGTTGCTCACGGTATTTCTAGATGCGATGCGGTTTCTGCCTTTGCCCCCGGTGTCACTCACTCATTGCAAAGGCAGTGTATTTGACAGCACCTCTTGCCCAGAAACTGTTCCGCTTTTCTGTAGCCGGCAGCACTTCCATTTGTAGTGGTTATCCAACGCGTAAAATTCTTGCCCACACATGCTTGCATTTAAATTGAATACCCTGAGAACAACAAACTCCTCTTCTGTCTGTTTTGAAATTCCACATTGAATTTTAGGTTGGATGTCTTTTTCGTTCGCTGAGTCCCTCTGCTTTATACGCAACGCTGGAACTGTTATATTTATGCATACGGTAGATTCATGCATGACAAAATATTGTTTTGACTCTTGATATTGCAGCGAAAATAAATTTATTAATACCACGCGATAGAATAATTTGCCAAATTTTATGTTTTACAACTAACGTACACTCACCTCCAAAAATTTGTACCCAGTCGTAAAATTTCTTCTACGAATAACTTTGGAATGATTAAATCGATTTGAGTACAGTTTTCTGTAAATTACAGAAAATAATATCCTCTGTAAGTTACAGGAAACAGTACCCAAATCGGTCAGCTCATTCCAAAGTTATTCGGAGAAGAAATTTACGACTGGGTACTAACTTTTGGCCTTGGCTGTACATATTGAATAGCATTTAACCATAGAATTTTTACATTCTTGTGTCCATGTTTTCTTTTCTTTTCTTTTTCTTTTTATAATTGAGTAGTTGAATTGTTATTAACGTCCTAAAAAGATGGCTAGCTTATAAGGACGGGACCTACAGTTCTCGGTAAAGTGGGTTTCGAATAAATCCGTTTAATGGACTCCACAGGACTTGAACTCGTGACCAAGCATTTTAAAACTGAGTCCATAGAATTTAATATCAGTGTCTAGTCTACATGCACGAACCTAATTTACCGAATTGAAATTAGTCAATACTCGATTTCTCATCATCATGTTGACCAGTGGTTCCGAACATGGTGGTCGTGAAAGATTAGCAGAACAGGCAAGCTTACGAAAGATACAAATAAAATTGAGAAACGGAAAGAAAAAAAACAGTATGTTTTTTCGTCGTTTGTAACGACCTTTTTTCTAACTTTATCTTATGGATAGGCGAGTGGTTAGCACGCTCGTTTTGTTTGTATGTGAGTGTGTGTGTGTGTGTGTGTGGTTATGGTTTTACGGAATGGTCAAGTATTAAGTAAGCATATTTTAAGTCATTTTAGGCCCCATTGTATGCAAAAATAAGCAGAAGCAAATTCTTGTAAGCGAGTAGATATTAAACCATTAACAAATATTACTTTTACTTCTATTGTTTCATGTGCTACCAAAATTATCCGCATCAAAATGCCGGAACTTGTCGAGCACATTGCAGTGCACTCGTGTGCAATTGCATCTCTTTCTGTATTACGTAAGCATTGTTCTAATCTCCCCTACCCCATTGTCAACAAAAATAAGCAAAGCTTAACTCTATCCCTTCTTGAATGCTTATGTAATACTTGAACGTTCCCTTAAGTCCCGTGGAGGTGTTCAATTGAAGGGAATAGTTCAAAGCCCACTTTAGCAAAAACTGTAGGTCTCGTACTTCTCGCCAGCTCGTTCGCTGGTACAAACTGCGGCCAGGTTGAGGAATTTCAAGGCTGAACATAAGATCAATAGCTCACAAAACATTCAAGACAATCCTCGAAATGGCGGATTGAAACTTATGAATTAAAAGCAAGGAAATGTAGGGGGGTGTTGCCAAACTGTGCAACGAGAAGTACTGTTTAAAATTGTACGTATTTCTTGCTGAAATTTGTATTCCCCTTTCCCAAAGTTGCTTTTTTAAAAAAAACAAATAAATTCTCGTATTTTACTTGAAAGCGTAAATTGTAGATAAGTTGCGTACAATCACATAAATTGAATTAAATTCTTGGGGTCCTGTCAACGCCTTATAGGTATTGGTTAGGTGTTTATGCATTTGAGCTTTTGAAGAACTAGAAATAATCTTGTTCATAGTAAATGTACTAGATTACTTTGCCATCTGTCGTCAGTTGTTCATACTATTTTGATCGGAGGAATCTCCATACGTCATATTGTACTGATATGAATTTTTAAAATTATGATGCTGATGAGTGTTCTACCCGAAGGTCCCTAGGCAAGGTGAACTAATTGTGGTTTGCCATTGCCTTCCATCAGATAAAGATGGCGTCATATGGGTGGGACTTACAGTTTAACGTGGACTCCGAACCACTTGTGTCTCTACTGGTAATCGAACCCGGGGTCCTTTGATTACAAAGCAAGGAGTGTTACCATTCGCCCATAGGGGATACCTTTAAAATTATAGAACAGAAAACATTTCGTCAATCGAAAGCAAAAGAATTGGGACAAAATCTGCATGGGCTTTTATTTCAATCGAAAAACATGACAAAAGCACAGAATTAAACGATCTACCTCATAGAAAGAAAGAAAGAAAGAAAGAAAGAAAGAAAGAAAGAAAGAATGAATGAATGAATGAATGAATGAATGAATGAATGAATGAATGAATGAATGAATGAATGAATGAATGAATGAATGAATGAGGAGTAAATATGACTTTGATTAGTTTCGTTTGGAAGAGAACGTGCTTACAAGTTCACTGAGCTTTGGATAAATAATACAGAAATCTCTCTCGAAAAGAATATAAAAACAAATAGATGTTTACAGAATTCTGTTTTGCTTTCAGGCTCTTAGACTAACTTTCAAGAATATTATTTCTGCTTGTTGAGTTAAAACAATTTTCCGAAAAAGAAGCTTCATATTTTACGATGAGAAAGAAATGACGAGAGAGAGAGAGAGAGAGAGAGAGAGAGGAAGGGGGGGATACAGGATAGGATGTTTCCTTTTTAGTTCAGGTAAATTACCACTGAGAATGGAAAAATAATTATGGTGCCATATCAATTTCTCACACTGCAAGAAATAACCGACCTCAGTAGTCATGAACACTAGGGCGCTGTACTGCCCTTTATGAAGTTTCCAGTTCGAATCCCGCCTGTGGTATGGATGTTGGTGGATTTTAATTGCAATACACTCATATCATCGAGACGAGTTGAAATCTAGCGGTCGTAGCTTGGTTGGTAGAGAGTAATTGACTTATTGTTAGTATTCGGAGCATTTGGAAGGTTCTGGGAACGATCGCAGCCGCCGGTTATCTTGACTAGTGTTTCTTAGTAACACCAGAGAAATGTCGGGATAGTACCTACAAAATTAGACCCTGATCGACTACTTTCCAACATCTTTTCCTCATCATATCCCAGCCTGAGTCTTAAATGACTGAAGACCATAAGTTCAACGTCTATATAACAAATAAAATGGTCTATAGAAAATACAAGAAATAAATCTGATTTTTTCAGAATATTTCAGAATACACGATCCATTTGATAGATATAGTAAAAAACGCAGATCACTGCCGCGATTAAGTCCAGTAAGTACAATTAACTATACGCTTATTTTGGAAAGAATCCTTCTATCAGTACAAAAAACCCTTCCGGGTAAAGGGAAGAGTGACGCAAGAATTATACTCACAAAAGAAGTGATATCCATTTTGTGAGTTACTTTCTTTGTGTCACTATGGCGGACGGGTTTACTTTCACTGTGTCACTGTGTCTCTTAATTTTATTACAAAGGAAACACTTCCATCATAGTGACACAAAGAAAGTAACTCGCAAAATGGATATTGCTTCTTTTCTGAACATAATTCTTGCGTCACTCTTCCCTTTACCCGGAAGGGTTTTGTGTACTGATATTTATTTTGTAAGGGGTTCCTATTAAAAATCTTCAAACAAAAGGTTGATTTGGACCATGGTAGGCTCCGTATCTCGAAAACGGTAACTCGTATAAAAAATAAGCATTTTTTTTTACTCCTATGGAGCCACCAATTGACCCCCAAAACCCCAAAACACGCCTTTCGATGATTTTTGAAAATTCTATGATTGGGCTAAAAAAAAAAAGTCATAGCTTTTGAACACCTTCAGCGATTTTGACGTGTGTTACACCGTTTGAAAGGTATTGAAGCGTAGATTCCGATTCGGCAAGTTTCGGTCGCCTATATGGTCTGGTGTCAGTGCTATCATCAGAAATATGTAATTTTGGATTTTTTTTTTTTTCGAACCGCTCTAGGGGGGTCCCAGGGAGATCCTACCGACCCATTTTTTTTCTGTGTCTTAGTATGGCAAAGAACTTTCAAATGGAAATTCCAGCATCAAAATCGTGCTTATAGTTCGCTATATCCGAAATTAGCTGTATGAGTGTCGATCACCCCCGTTGACCTAGTCGTTAGCGTGTCTGACTACGGATTGAGGAATCCCGGGTTCGATTCCCAGCGCTGCCAAGGATTTTTTCCAAGGCGTGTGTCTGGAACGGTGCCCACCCATCATCGTGATGCAATTGGGAAGCTGCTATGAATAAAAGATAGTGGCGATCACAGTGAGAGCTTAGGCTCTCCTCTCCCAACCCGTCTGGTCAGCGTGTGAGAAGTAGACCAATCTCCTCCCTCCGGGGAGAGACCTCATCTGGTAGTGGATTGAATATGGCTGTGATTTATGTGAGTTCCGCTGACAGACTCGTTTGTGAGCGTCACTCGAAGAACTACCGTTCTTCATTATATATTCCGGACTCGCACCCAGGAACAAGGAAGAAGAGAGAGAAGAAATATACTATTAGATTCAGATTCACAACAATGAACAAGTTTTTGAAGAATAGGGAAATTTTGAAAATTAGAAAAATTGCAGAATTAAACTTACATTCTAAACAAACTTTTTTTTTTTTACATATTCTGCTATTCACGAAAACATTGGTTCAATATCATCACATTCTGCAAGTTTTCAGACTATATATATATATATATATATATATATTTAATCAGAGCGAAAAACTTAATCGTCAGTGATGTTCCGAAGGAATAAATATTAAGTAGAATTGCCAAAGAAAGTAAATTACAATATCATACTCTTTTATGAAAATTTAAATCAGTTGATGATGTTGACCAAAAATATGTGTTGAGAAGCACATATTTGAAGAACTGCAGTCATAGAAAACCAGAAGAGATGGTGCCAATCATTCTCTTTTTTCTTAACGAGGTCAACTATATTTTACAGAGGATAGGAAAATATTTGGAACATATGGAACAAATGCTAACTACAGTGAGTGAGGCCTAAATTAAAAATTCGGCAACTTTTCAAAAGTTGTTATTCCTAATGCTGAGAGCTCGGAAATTCGTTAAATACACTCTTGTTTCTGAGAATTTTTAAAATGAAGCTAACTAAAACAATAACTCATTTCACATCAAACTGATAAAGAAGCCCAGTCAATGTCCTAACCAATTATTTTTTTCCTCTTCTTTATTGTGTTCAGTAACTTTCGTATTTCGCCTGCTCTCTTTTCAGCACTTCCTGATGCATCTTTTGTTTCCAGCTGGTTTTGAAATTCTTCTCCATGGCTTCATTTCGAAGGATACCAATTTCCTCAATACTTTCTTCATGGGTCCACAGAGAAGATTCTTTTTAGTGGACTTCTATTTCACTAGAGTTGTTTTCACCTTTATCTCTTTTTTGCCTTCACTTATAATACCACAGAGAATTATACAGAGATTTAGCCTGCATTCGTAAATTGTTATCTATGGTTTCGAAGAAGTTGCTTTCCTCGTCGCTAGATGTCCCTGACCTCAACAGTTCATTTTCCTAAACATCCTGATAAATTAAAGCATATGATTAATTCCTATTGCTATATTTAAACTAACATTAAATGCTGAACCAATCACAGAATTCCAGGTTCTGTAAGAAAATAAGCTATTGAGTTTAGAGCCATCTACCGGTGAGACAAGAAACTTTCTCCAAGACAGAAAGAAATACGTAGTTACTTATACATGCAGGCTACCTATCTGTATGGTTGGTTGGTTCACTGTGGCTTCCAAGATACTTTTTCTTTTCCAATCTTGATGTTTGTCGTGTTTCTAATTGTTCCAATTATCATCTTCCATAACAATAGTTTCTTTACATATTTGAAGTCATTTTATAGTCGTGTTTTTAAATGTTTGGATCTTTTCATAAAGTAATTTTATAGGATCATACTTGCGAATTTCTTTTTAAAGGGTCTACTGGTTCCGAACCTTACTAATGACAAAGTGGCGAAATGTTTTGAAGTTGTGTGACTGCACTGAAGACTAAATTTGTCTAGCTCAGTGTTTTCCAACCTTTTAAAACTCACGGGAAGGTAAATTACAGGGGAAAACTTTCAAGGGCCTGGAAAATGCTAGGTAGTTAAAGATTTATTTGACGTTCAAAATATGCTAGCGGATCTTCAAATTCTAGTTGTATTAAAAAAAGAAATATAAACTTTAACCTAAGTTTTGAACTGTATAAATATACAAGATGAATTAAATAATTAAATGTATTAATTGGTCGAGGACCAGAGGTTGAAAACCGCTTATGGAGCCTAGTAAATTCCAAACATGGCTTCAATCCCTGAGCAGACAAAGTAACTATTCGCTTTTTCAAGTTTTAAGTTTTGTTGGAAAAGAAAAATAGCATAAATGAATCTACGAATAATGTCCATCAGGTTCGAACCCCAGTCAGAAGGTTTTTGTTCAGACTCCTACCAGGCAGATAACTCTAATATATGTTTGTTTTGAAATCTGAATCAGTAGCAATCTCTATAGTTTTCTCAGGGTTTTTCCTTAGTCACACCAGGCAAATACAGGGATGGTACCTACAAAATAGGCCCTGGCCGACTATCTTCCATACTTTATTCTGGACTGAGATGCCTAAAAGGCACAAATACATTAATGAAAAGTAACAATTCTAAATACAGAAGGTTCCCCTCTTACAAAACACGAAACTTTTCCAACAAATCAACCCATGGTATAGTGGCTACAGCCGTGGGCTATGGATCAGTACTTGGGTGGTATGTAGATTTAAACCGTTCTGCGCATCACTCTGACTGAGGATCTCTCTCAGTGTTACCAGCCGAATGCTGGTATGGTAGCTACAGAAAGGTTATAAACCCTTTTGTTCCTCTTTCCTGCCCCCGGAAATGTTCGCCAAGGGAAGTCATCCATAACGGGTCTAATACATAGTTACCTGTCTGTGCCATAGAGGAAACTTAGGATAAATTTCCCAATCAAACAGGTGTCCCGAAGTGATTGAATGGAATCTGGCATTGTTGTTATTAACGATCTAAATGAGCTTCTAAGGACAGGAATTACACTTTTTGGGAAAGTAGGCTTTGAACCACTTCAATGGATCCCGACAGGACTTGAAACCGTGACCATGCAAACAGAAAACGACCATGCTACTAACAACTCGGTTATCTATTGTCCGTGAAAACTCAAATAATAATAAAAGTGTCCCATTCTACTAGCAAACAAGGTCTTGTTGATATCATACGAAAACTTCAATCATTTCCTTACAGTTCTATTTTGGATCTTTTCATCTGTACCCACGCAAAATCTCAGCAAATTTAATAAAACTTCTGTAATTCAAAATCAGAGATGCGGAAAAATAATGAGTTGGAGAATATATCTTGACAGAACATCTTTCACACACACACACACACACACACACACACACACACACACACACA
>JAGDQP010005679.1:16167-32486 GCA_022664845.1 Lepisma saccharinum
ATATATATATATATATATATATATATATATATATATATATACGACAACAAAGACATTGACGTCACCATGAACGTCATATGTTGCCTTTTCTCCTTTCTCCTCTTAACAGTGACAGCTAGCACTCGCTTGTCACCAGTGGGTGATAGAGATTAATCACAAGGGACCATCAGGTCGGACTGTGGGGAAACAATGGAGGAAAAAAATGTCAATCAGACACACATTTATATGAACAACGAGAAATCAGTGATTATCATAAGCCCTCTGAAATCTGCCCATTTAAAAAAAAAATTATTATTGGAAGACAGCTTGGGGAATTACAATTTCCAAGGCAGTTATCTATCTCAGAACACGTCAGTTTGTGGAATATCCAATAACTGTCTGTGCAGACAATACAGCTCATACCAATTAGACGAAATTAATCTTTTTTTCTATCCGGAAACAAATAATATGTTTTAATGCTTATCACATTCTCCCATTACAGGAAAAAGATATGATGGTGGATATCAGTAGTGATATTAATTCAGATCTTTATTGTAGGCTTGGTTTCCCCGTCAAATTTTGCATGAAATTTTAATCAATTGATACTCTGATTAAAAGAAATGAGGTTATATGTCATCTTCCAAAGAAAAATGTTTGACGTGCGGTTTTATTTCACTGTTAATAAAACAGGTGCATTCATTCTGTTGCATGTATTGTCAAGATGCTTCTGAATTCGAACAGAGAGCACAAGAAATTGAATTTACCTCTGGTGCTCGGGGTCTTCGGTTCGATCTCTGATCATGCAATCCCTTTGTGGTGGACAAACACCGTGTGCGTGGGCTTTCTCCTGTTTCCTTCCACTTTCTTCATTCCACCAATCATCTCATCATCCATCCAGGCTGTGCCAAAGTTGCCTAAAGGGCTTAAAAATAAATTTAAAAATTAAAGATTTATAGGAAGTGGCAAAAGTTGGACAGTTTTAAACTTTTGCGAGTTTGTTTTATGGACAACTTGGGCTGCACCCTGGTGGATTTTCAAAGGATACTCATGAAAACGCATGTGGTAAGTGTAATACCGTGGTCCAACCAAGGTCCACCTTTTCGCTAGAGAAGTCCTCATAGCAATACCGTGAAAGAGCAAGTGCGATGTTCTCCTCTTCTTAAATATGTATCCTCCAACATGAATTCAATTGATGTATGATCTCTTTAGGTATGTATGGTTCAGACCATGATGTTGTAGGGAAAATGATGCGGGAAGAGGCGACTAGAGCCTAAGTTGAAGACACCATCCCTTCATTTGTCTGATGTTACCGACGATAAACCCTGGGAAAACCTTAATCAGGATGGTCGGCTACTGGTACCGAACCCAGCACATCTTGAATGCGAAATCAACCCTCTGCTAACTGGGCTACGGCCCCTTGGTTCCTCCACCAAGAGTTGGGAATATCGTCTACACCCATAGATACCACAAGGCTGGATGGATATAATTAAAGATATAACCGGAAGCATCGCAGTCGCTAAATAGTAGAGCGCTCACCTATGGTGCTTGAGGTCAGCGGTGCGATCCCTGCTCGTGCCATGTGGACTTTGTGGGGAACAAACACCGTGTGCGTTGATTCTCTTGGGGTTCTCCCGTTTCCATCAACTGTCTTCATTCCATTAATCCATCCGGTCTGAGCCAAAGTTGCCTAAAGTCCTTAAAAATTATATTCAAGAACTTCGTTATAACTGGAATATGGGATTAATATTCTTGTTCTTGTAATGAGATCGGAATATCTGCGTACCTATTTCAAATGAGTTTTCAAGTTTATCGTCTTTCAATATTCTCGAGAAGGGACCGCGATTAACGTGTCGAGACTGAGGTTTACATTCGAGACCGAGACCAAAACCAAGACCAAGACCAAGACTGTCCTCAAAAGTTCGAGACGAAAACGAGACTGATGACACTCTCGTCTCGATACCATCCCTATTAATGCATCGGATAGCTGTACCGGCGACCCGGGTTCGAACCCCGGTGAGGTGATTGATTTTTAACTCCTCTCTTTTTATAAAAAAAAAAAATACTTTTTCTCTTTGTACTTCTATATAGTTGCTCCATTTTGATTCCTTTTACGTTTTTCAACATTTTACTAAATTCTTGGAAATTGCTAAGAAACGACAGGTTATATTTTTGTATACAATAAAATAGTTGCGAAAACAGTTTCAACTAACCCCGCCTTCTCAGAACTTCTGCTGATGCATTCGCTACACTGACAGTTGTACCTGTTATAAGTCCGGGAATTAGCTAGGCGTCGTCAAAAAGCGTGTGTAATGAAAAATTATAAATATTACATAACACTTCTATACGCTCCGTGCTTATAATCATTGTGTAACGAAAATATATTCTCGTTATTGTCGTCGGCACTATAATTTCCATGTCTGAGTTGATGTAATACATAACCTACAATCTTCCTCAACAGATGTCCCAGCAGCATAAAGCTCGAACAACAAATCACAAGGTTCCAGGTTCAAATCCAGCAACAGGTGAGAAAAAATTTCAACTGTACCTCAAGACGAGAGAATAAGACGCGTAATGGAATAAAGATAGGACGTAGGCAAGATCAAATTAAAAAAAAATACTGTAAAAATATATGTAATACCATTTATTAAATCCTGCTTGAAAACTGTTTCCCATTCTAGTCCTGTCAAGGTTATTTCACCATGATTCTTGTAAACTAGAATCCCCGATGCAATCTTCTTTAAACCTTCTTGGTTTGATTTGCTAAGCTTGCATTTAGTTGCCACTCTTGTCAAAACAAGCTTGAGTCAGCTGAAAATTGCTATGTGGGTAGAAATCCAGCAAAATTCAATTTAAATTCTGCTCAGTTCCCTATTTAGGTTTTACGCCCCCCCAAAAAACATAAAATCCTAGCAGAATCCCTGTAAGAAAGGACCGAAAAAAGGAATCTACAGTATCAATATTTTCTTTAAAATTTCCTTATAATTTCCCCTCACAAACAAGACAAGGTTCCACATTCCAGCCGCTCCTACTTCAAAGGTAACATTTCAGTTGAAAAGGAGAGGGCCATTCATGACTTTTCCAAATGGCGTGGATCAATCCACCAACAGGGCCGTGAGAAACTATGCTTAAAAGACTCGAACCTTAAAACTCCGAACGTGACAAACTCGCATATTTGTTACTCAGCCATCCAAATACAATGCTATGCAAAAATGCAATACTGAAATCGTTTGCGATCGCATAAAAGAAATAACTTCGCTATTGTTCTCACTGACCCATGATTTGACCTCTGGTTTCAATTTCTTACCTCCTGTCCCCCCTTCTTCACCCTCTACACTCTACACAGTGGATTATGTTGCTTTGTTAACTGTTTAACTGCCATTGTCAAGCATGCTTAAACACCTGCCTTATTATTAATTGTTGTTGTTTATGCCATGCTTACTGACCGTGTTTACCTTTGAATCCTTTGGTGGTTGATCATTTCGATGTGTGGTTTCTTCTGGGAAACATCAATCTTCTTCTTCATCTAGTGAATCTATTTTTCTAAAATGTGTTGTATTGCTTTGCATTGAACTGTACTTAACGATATTGGAGTAATCGATTGGCGCCTAACACAAAATGTCTGTTTTCCGTTCAATCCAAAATATACCAAACATTCAGACGTTTCTTGTGGCTGTGTGGTTCGTTTTGAAACATGTTTTAATTCTTCAATTATGTAATACTGGATTAGGCATAATAGCACACCAAGTAATTAACATTCACATTATTTCGAATATATTATGTGAGTTCAATCCTTTTAATATTCACAAACACCCTTGCTCCAGCCAGAAATCGAACCCGAAACCTGATGCCTCAGATCTCACGACCTCGGATACCGGCTGGTGAAAAGGTGAGGGTTCGAGTCCCACTTACGCCAGCAATCTTGACTGACGTATTCCAAATTTTCTTCTCAGTCTCACCATATGAATAACGGGATGGTACCTTACATAAAAACTCTGACTGCTACCTTTCTTATTCCATCTTTCACGACTTTAGGAAAGTATAAGATACGGTAAAGGAAAGAAATCAAGAATAGCCAGTCCCTGCGAGCCGTGCGGCAGCCGCACAAACAGTTCGCACATGCTCCGGCTAGTCTGCGAACATTCTGCGGCGTTCAAGGACGAATCTCAGTTTAAAGAACTATCGCACGTTCATGCAATAGCAGAAATAATTTTCTTAAATATGAAATTTCAACTTTCAATTTTTATTCAAATTGAGAACATGCTGGTTTTAAAATAAGATATGTTTCCAAACCGATATGTTTTTATTTAAAATGAAATAATGTTGATCATTTGTATGAAAATTATTTCTCGGTGCACAAATAAAAATTGTTTTATTAATTTTAAGAAACCGTATTTAACAGTGCATTTACGAGCAAGAAAATTCGTAGACAATTACATCCATATTATTATTTTCATTGGAATATTCCTACCATATAGTGAGAATATTGTACCTGCAAGTGTGGACATTTTCAAGTTCTGAACTGAGGGTATTCTCATGTAGGTGGGAGTGACAGTTTATACGGGGAGGGGATTTGCTGCAGGGTTGGCCGGTTTAAACCAGTTTTTTTTTGTTTTCAAAATATAATTGGTTTAAACTAATTAATGAATAAATAAAAGAAAAATGCCACAAATAGTGTGAACTTCATGGTGACGACAATAAGGAGAACCATATGTAATATAAATAAATAAAGCAAAGTATTTAAACAAAAAAACTGTTTTAAACAAAAAAGAACTTTTGTGGGGGGGGGGGCACGTTTTTGACAAGGCTGGTTTGCTACCATTATTTTGTTTGAGTTCATATTTTTTTCCTAGATTGTTATTTAAAGGCTGACATTTTTTATGTCTCTCTTGGACTCGAACTCTACCACTTCGAAGAACCTGTACTGGCCGATTTATACTTTTTTCCGAGAATAATATCAAGGAAGTTGAAATTGAAAATATACAGAACGGTTATCCTGCCGGTAATATTTTACGGTTGCGAAAGTTTGAGTACGACCTTTAGATGAACATAAATTACGGGTGTTTGAAATTAAGATCTTGAGAAAAATATACGAGCCAAAACGGGATGAGATTACTGGAGAATGGAGAAGACTGTATAATGAAGAACTCCACGGAGTGTACGACTCACCTGATGTCATCATCATCATCATCATATTCAGCCGTTTTCTATCCACTGCTGGATGAAGGCCTCCCCCTTTTCTTTCCACATATCTCGGTCTGCTGATATCCTCATCCATGTAGCTCCTGAAAAACGCTTGATTTCATCTACCCATCTTACATTTGGACGTCGTCTCGGTCGTTTCTTTTCTCTAGGAATCCACTGTAGTAAGAATAATGAAATCAGGACGACTAAAATGGGCAGGCCATGTAGCTCGGATGGGAGAAAAACAAAGACTATATTCCATCTTGGTTGGAAAGCCGGAGGGAAAGAGACCGTTGGGAAGATCGAGACGACGTTGGGAGGACAATATTGGAAGGGATCTTTGAGAAATAAGTGTATGCAGTGAAAACCGGCTTGGTCTTGCCCAGGATAGGGGGCCCGATGGCGATCGCTTGCTACTGCGGCGATGAACTTGCAAGTTCCGTAAGCCATAGAGCAAGTAATAAGTAAGGATAACATCATTTTTCAATACAAAATAAGTTATTGATTTATACCTCCAATATTATTCATTTTAATATTCGGTCAGACTTTATTTTATTATTATTATTATTGAGCTTATAATTCTCTACTTAACATAGAGAAAAATATGAAGAATTTCCATTTTTATAATTGAATATTTGAGAAAGAAAATAATAAATTTAAAAAAAAAAGATTCCAAAAGAGACGAACCGCACGGCTCCCGTGCCGCTAGTGTGAACCATCCAATGTTGTGCAATACCCCGGCACCGTCCCTCAGCCGCAGTGTGTGTGAACCACTCCATTTATTTCAGTGACCCATAAGCTTGCGTGCGGCGACCGCGCAGTGTGCCGAACGACTGCCGTGCCGCAAGTGTGAACCGGGCTAATCCCGCCCGCCAACGCCGGCTCACTCGTCGGTTGACCGTCGCCAATCAAAGGCCGACGTCTCCTTGCTTGCTGGGTATATTTTAAACCCTGTTGCTGGTCCACCCACAAACGTGCTGGACAATTTCGATCAGGCGAAGCGAGGGCTAGAAATTAGAATTTTGAATATAAAATATATGTCTGCAAGTAGTGATCTATATTTGTTTAAATACGACTTTCCAGATTAAAAATTGTTACTATTCCACGAGAGGACGTCCTTAGAAACTTATTTGAGCTTGCTTTTATGTCACTCTATTGCCAGAGATCGGACTGAAGCTAATTTGTTTTCACAAGTCGCTTGCTGTGTGTACATTCCTTGTATCTGGAGAATATGTGTTAAGTTCTTGAAATATTTATTAAAAACAAAAAACTTGTTGCACGTCACAAGCAGTCACGTTTGTAGTAACATCTGGTGTTACCGGATATGCATCACAACCTGCTCTGTACAAAATCTATTTTTTAATTGCACGTTTAAAGATGGTATTAAAAAAAAGTGTCGATTTTTTAAATTGTGTGGAATGACTGAGAATTGGAGCTGAATATAATCATTGTGCGTCGAAAACGTATTAAAAATACATTCTTCTGTTATGGTGTCAGGCTCTCCAGTCATTATGAATGCAATCTCACATACTCTAGTAAAGAACTTCATAGCATTTTCGCAAAAATGCTAAGGAGAGAAGAAGAGATTCTCAATATGTAAGATAGCAATTTCCCTTAAGATTAATGTAAAGCAACGATCTCCAATAAAGATGGCAGCACTACCTCTGTATATGTCTAATGTATTTTTATCGTTGCACGAAATTTCAATGCTGCTCCTACAAATTCAATTCTAGAAAGTTAGAAAGTTCTAACTTTCTGGAAGAAAGTTCATAGCCAAGTCAAGAGTTCGATCAATGCCGATTATTAATTTTCTTTTTTGATCATTGTTGAAAGAGCTTCATTGGTAAGTTTTGGTATTCACAACAACAATCAAGCAATTTCAACAATGAAGAAAAACGAAAATAAAAAAATCAGCATTGATCGAACTCTTGAATTGGTTATGAACTTTCTTCCCTGAAAGTTAGAACTCTCTAGGCTTGAATTTGTAGGAGCAGAATTGAAATTTCGTGAAACGATAAAAATACATTAGACATATACGGAGATAGTGCTGCCTTCTTTTGTTGGAGATCGTTGCTTTACATTAACCTTAACCCCTCTCGTAATTATTTTACGACACCAATTAATTACACCACCTGAAATCCTGTTTCTGTACCCTTTCTGACCTCGAGCTACAAGGAGTCAATAATAGTGGATTTGCAATTTTAAGGAGGAATCGAAGGTAGGTCCTCTGTTTCAATGAGAGCCTTTGGTTTCATTTTCCAGGTGAGATTCACTTGCAGCGAACTCTTTCTTCAAGTTCCGATGTTTATCCACTCCCCGCATTTAAGAATATGACTGATCCATAATCCACTTATTGTATGCTTCAGAAGCACAACATTTACAGGAATATGTAGCTACTTTGTCATACTCCGCTTTCACACACATGTGTCATTGCATTTAGTTGCAATGACAGGGTCACTTATTATATAGAAAAAGAAAAAAACAAAACAAAACACTCTGCTCGTTATAATTAAGGTGGCCAGAAAGTATTTGAATATGGTTTTCTTCCTTCCTTCCTTTATTTCTGAGTCCTTTTATTGCTTCGATGTTGAGAGTCAAGATGGAAAAGGCTAAAGATGAAGTAACGTCTGTTCTGGCTAGTGTTGCCACGAGACGAGACGAGACAGAGAAAATGGCTATAGAAAACGAGACGAGACAGAGCTCTCGTAGTGAAAAGTATAGCTCTTTTCGAGACGAGACATTCTCTGGACAAGATAATCTCGGGACGATACGGCCTATAAATCTCATCTTGCCGGCAACACTAATTCTGGCGAGGTGATCTTTTATATTGCTCGAGAGAGAGAGAGAGTTGTTTTTACTAGTACACGCTTTTTATAAACTTACTTTGTAATCATGTTTCATCTCTGGTACAAATCTTGTAATTGATTTTTAACTCACTTTCCATCACCCGATTTCTTTAATATTTTGTAAACTTGCTTGCTTCCGATGACAATATAATGTTCAATCATTAGATATACGACAGAATAATCCAATTAACTGTAATTAACTAAAATAATAATATTATTTAATATGGACTTTTTATCCTAAAATAAACACTAGCCTGCAACGATGTAGTGTTTTGACTGGTTGCAGAACACTTTAGGCGTGGGTGCTCTTGCTTACCTAATCACAAAATCATATCACGCTTTTATTTTCCGATTCATAAATTTATTATTTTTTACTTTTAGTCCATTTTTCTTTGCTTTAAAAAGTGTGTGTTTTTTTTCTTTTTTAATCATTTTTTTCGTTGTTGCACTCGTTCTTATCAACAAGATCACAAATACTACCTAATATTTATTTTTGGTTTACAAGGAAATTGTTCAGAAATAATATAACATTCGCTGAGCCAGGCAGTTTTACCCACTTTAATTTTATGCTTCTAAAATGCATTACATTTTTATATTGAAATTGATGCATCTTAAATGCATCTGATAAAAAGACGTTGTGTCCCAAGAGCTAACAGCAGATGCAATGACTATTTTTGCATCAGAATTCCAGGGTTATCTTCAGAAAAGAAATCATTCTTAATCAGAATTCCCGCACTTTATCACTCACTGACTAACCCTCCTGACTTTCACCTTCCCAAAACTTCCTTTATGAAACTTTGCGAAAGGGAGTAATCTTAATATCATACGAGTAAAAGTACCCACCCGTTGGTGCGGGGTGAATATAATATGTTGGCAACAGTCATTGGGCCATTCAACAATACTCTTTTCCACGTAGCCTGCTGCGCCCGTCAGTTTTGCGGGACTGCACCCCTTTATCGTAACCAGACTCACCTATGTGTAGGGGAGAACACTCAACCACTTTTTCTTCAGTTCAGACTTAACAGAGAGGAATGCGGCTTCTTGATGGCTTATCTACGTGATAATCCGGAAATACAAAAAAAAAGGATCAAAATCGGTGCAGTAGAACGTCTGGACAGACTGGACAAGGCCTTTTTAGCAAACCTTTTAAATATATAGATCATATCTATTGTATCTTATTTGTTTTTGTTCATACTATAGTTATTTTTTGTTTTTGTTGTTATTTTATGTTACTTTCCAGTGAAAACTGGCTACCACATACTGTATCTACCACTTTAAATAAATAAATAACATGTCATTGATAGGTTCTTGATCTTTTCACCTCGGAGACAGCTTAGGGACCACCTAATGTTATGAGGACCACATTTTGAGGAACATCCATCCAGATGACACTAATTGTCAGATCCGAGTTAAGGGGATCTAAAGGTGCTGAAGTCCAGGGCCTCCACTGCTTCAGAAGCCCTGCTAAATGTATATCAGTAACCTATGTAAATTGTAAGTACAGAGGGATATGTAACAGGGACCCTAACAGAGCCCAGGCCCCCCGAAAGGCTTAATGCAGCACTGCCAATTGTTAGGAGGAACCTGCTGCTATAAACAGAGCACTAGAATCTGTTTGCCGGGATGAACTTGGTCCTGAATACCTTCCAACAGTCTTTCCCCCATCCTATTCTGGCCTGAGCCTGAGACGCCTACAGCTACAGGACATAAATAAAATTCAAATGCTAAGAATCTCTCCTAGTATTTAAGTGAGTGTCCGTCATCAATCAACAAAATATTGAAAACTGTCTTAATATTGGGTATACTGCAAATCACGCATAGATACAAGCAATTATGATCAAATTATCAAGAGAATGTAAATACAGTATGTGTGTACATGAGTGTTATGTCACTTTCCTCCCTCCTCTGGCTAAGTGGGTGGAAGAAGAGACAGTGACGCAATTGCTTGTTTCCATCTGCGTACGCTTCCTCTTCAAAATCCCTTTGACCTTTCCAGATAATTACCTTTATGTCAATAACAGCAGTGACCTGAGTTTTCATTAAGAACAGTCAAAGGAAGACCGAGCAGCTCATCAATAATTTGTTTGTGCGGTGAAAGACCGAAACTTGATTGATGTATTTGTAGGCATAAACGTCATTTACCTTTTAAACTTGAAAAGGATATCCTTCCCTAATTTCTTGGCTGACGTGCTACAGAGGATCGATCATGAACATAGTAAATTGTAAGGATGGAAATTTTTCACTTTTTTTTCTCTCCATAAAAAAATTATTTTTATCGCAAATTGAGTTGTTTTAAAATCACTCTCGCTTTGGATAGAAAATTGTGATATTTTCAGATGGGAATCCAATACTTTACGGATGTAATTTACTTTCCAAACTTGAAATGTTGATTTCTAGAGTGGTTCACAATGTATTATGAAGACCTATAACAACTTTTCTCAATGAGAAGAATATACCAGAAGGCGCCAGGAATAAGATAAATACAGTGAAACACCTTTGTTAACCGAAACGGCCAAAAAAAAATCGAAAAAGATCAAATTTGAAATGGTAACAGAAAAAGATAGAAGATATTTTTTTTCAAAAAACAGTAAACTTATTTGTATAAGAAGTTGTCCAACTGTAGAAGTATTTAAAGCTTTCTTTAAAGTTTGCTATATACGTAATCTAACAGTGTATTTTTTATCATTGCCTTCAGTTTTTTTCACTTTAAACTTTGAAAAAATACACATTTTTTAAACCGAAATTTTGCTTATCCGAAATGACCTCCGACCCATTTATTTCAGATAACAGAGGTTTTACTGTACAAGAAATCGTTGAGTGTTGGTCTCAAGTACCTGACAGGACAAAAGATACCTTTTCAACGGAGTTTTCTCTCAGCGGTCCTGCTAGCATAGGCAGTAGAGTATTGGAGCGTTGGGCGTGAGGTAGCAGGTTCAATTCCCGCCGAGGTAAAGTTTTTTTTAATTCATAAATAAATAACAGTCCAGAACAAGTCTCAATTTTTAATAGATTGGTGGTTACAGCAAAAAGATCATAATTTGAATCCAAACAATATACAATTACATCATTGCCATTCAGTCAAACAACAATTGCATTATTATTACTGTATATTAGATGAATATGATGTAAGTTTTCTTATTATTAAAGATTGATATGACCTGTCTTCCCCAAGTTACAAAAAACAAAACAAATAGTGTTACTTAGAATTCATGCTCAAAAACAGATACGGTAGGTATAATCATTCTTAGTAATTTTACAAGGCTTGGAATTTTTGAAAAGTCAGAATTTTATGACAATAAATATAAGCGTAGAAAAAGCACAAGCAAATTTAAAGATAATGAAATTTACAGTTTATACCGGGACATTATGTGCAAACGTATATAAAGCTAACGCTCAATATTTGCAAGATTTTTTTTTTCACTAAATTAAGTAGAAGATAAAACGTTTCTCTTTGATATGAAATAATGAGATTAGCTAACAAACCACAAACAAACTTCTCTTACACAGCCATGCACGGTAGATGAACTTCAGCAAGCTTTGTGGTAAATGAATCAGGGAGCGGCAGAGGAAATAGATGGGTTGACAGTTTCTTGCACTGCACCAAAAGCTTTTCTTTCATGTAGTATTGCCTAGCCTTGGCCACAATGTATGTTTGTGGCATAGGAAAATAACTTAGGTCTTTGTAGAATAAGTAGGTATTTTGTCATCTAAATGTGGTTGACAAATTTCAAAGAATAGTTTAAGATTATTGCCCTCTATAAATGGGACTCTAAACTTGTTATGAAATGTTTAGCAAATAGACTTGCGCCCCTTACGTCTAAAATATTATAGTCATCCTAGCGGGATACCATGCCTCTTGTATTATTCGGCTCTAATTTAAATAGAGCGTATAGAAATGTATCCTATGACTATTTATTTACAATTTGAAGGGGATTATGCTTACCAGAACAATTTAATCAGTTGTTAGAGAATATTTATCGAAACTATACTATAGAACTACAGATTAATAAAAATTAGACCCATGAGTTTTGTTTCACAAGTGCCACTCGAAAGACTATTGTCTGGGCCCAATTTATTCTAATTAATTATGATACAGCTGTTTCCAATTCAAAAAAGGTTACAAGGTTTAAGGCATGCCTTCTATTTTTTTTTCTAGATGTCATCACATATTTTCTAAGAACTGCGGAAGAAGAAGTCAAAACATTGCAATATTACAACAATTTGGGGAAACACCAGATATTATATTAAATTTGAAAAAGCTAGAATTGCAGTGATGGGTAAGGAATATGACACTGAATTTCAACAGTATTTTAACGTTACATATTTTTAAGAGTGTATTGGTACAGAAACATGAAGACTATTATAATGCTAAAATTTTAAGCGATCAAATTATACAGGTTGGGTGAAAAGTCCCTTTACACTGACATTTCGCTTTTAAGTCCTTTTTCGTATGGTCTCGCATTTCTTTTCTTTTTTATCTTGTAATGACTAACTCTGCAGAAAGCGTATTGATTTCATTGGTGATAATTGAATCGATGCCTGAACAGCTATTGCTAGCAGAATATAACCGAGCAGACGTTCGTGTAACTTCGGAACACTTCGTTCTTATTCCGAGCGCAACCGCTCACGTCCACGTATTTCCTCGTTGTCTGCTGTTACAAATCCAGGCGAACAGAAAGCGTCTGTCTTTGGTCTTCCTCACTGTTGAAAGAGAACAATTATACTACACTCTGTTCACTGCTGTTACAGACATTATGAGTGTTTATTGAATCATATTTCTATGAGATTCTCATCAAAATATTAAAACCTGTAGAATTGATTGCTTCATTACATTTACAAAACACGGTACCAAAAAATTAATATATAGAATCACAGACTATAGAGATTTCAAGTGCTTTAAACTCACACAGACAATTGAAGGGCATGGGGGAAAACAACGGTATTCCTAATTAAAAAAGAAAAAGAGTTGAGTACAGAAATACAATAGTAAGACTCGTGTACTGACTGGAAAAAGTTCACATTAAAAGCAACAAATGGCCGCATATTGACCCTTTTTTCTAATATAGGAAGCCGCATATGCCAGCAAGGCAGAATGAATTTTCCGAACGTAATATCTCAATTCATGCTTAGTGTTGGTTACCATTGCTTCCCCCCCCCCCCCCCCATGCTCTTCAAATAGATGATTTCACAGTGCAACAACTGTATCGTAATTTGAGTAACCAATTTACCAGAGACATTTGTGTGGTAGAAAAAGTAATGTTCGCATGGAGTACAATTTAGAGTAACTTGTATGATTTAAGGTTTGAGCATCTTTTCTATTTGCTTGCACACAATATATCAAACGAATACTATACTATAAGAAAGATACAGAACAATTTAAGCTTTGTAGTAAATATGCAGTAGTAATGATGCAGGAATGAATACATAGAGTAACGACATGTCACAAGAGTAAATACCAGTTTATTCCAGAAGTAACGTCGTATTTGGTACCGTGAGGAAAAGAACGATAACTTACCTGGAACACTACCGTTAGTCAGGAAAATAGACTCCATCGGACTTCACAACACTCTGCCACCTGTCAACCAGTTACTGAACACCCCACTGAAAGAAGTCACCGGTTTTGTAGGCAAAGAACTGGGTCAATGTTTGTCACACGTCATCCTAATTTTGTAGTGTTTTCCCAGAAAGGTAATTTTGCAGCCTCCGAAAAAGACAGTAGTCTGTTGGTGCAAGATCTGGTGAAAACACCAGGCGGGGAGTTTCTCTTAGCCACATTCCTCGATCTTCGCATAGGTCCTTCTTGTCGTGTGTGGGTGCGCGTTAGCACACGCTTGCGATTTACCAGAGCAGTCCGTTGGCGTATAAGCTGCTGACAGTAGACATCTGCATTCATGGTCTGGTTACGTGGCAAGAGCTCAAAATGGATTATCCTACCAATACAGGTGCGATCTTGTTTTGACACAGTTCCTGCGGCCCCTCTTTAGGTACCCACTGCCGTTTGTTATAATAGAGGACCCACTTTTCATCCCCTGTCACCATTCTATCCAGAAATGGCTCACGTCTGTGACGGGTGAGCTGGGAACTACAGATGTCAACTCATTGCTGCTTCTGTTGAGGTGTTAAGGCATGGGGTATCCATTTTCCAAGTTTCGGCCCCTTACCCAAGGTCCTACAGATGACGATGAGCGGTCGAATGGGTGACATGGAGTTTTCTGGCCAGTTCTTCAACAGTTTGCATTGGATTTGCCTCCACCGCTGCTCGTAGAGGATCATTGTCCAGCTGCACAGGTCTCATCCCTTCTCGTGACTTATTGGTGAGGCTGGTGCACCTAGACCGAGACCAATGGAACTACCTCTGGCACTTCCGCACATCCACAGCACTCTTAACATATACGGGATTAATGTTCTGTGCTGGCTGGATGTCCCTGGTGAAATTTATACAGCATGACATGGAATATGTGGTCCTCTGACACTGTCGTGATCAAACACCAGCCACACTTCCAAAACTTGGAGTAGACCGTTCTCCTTCTACACAATGCTGCACAATCCAGTGTCCTATATGACTAAGCTATGACACGTGCCGTCTACTTCACCATTCTCTCGTCATATGGTGTCATTGCAGCGGCCATCACACCTACGACATTACTTATGGGATAACCCGGTATGAAATGTTTTTTGTGATTTTTTTTTAAGAATTATTAGACAGAACAAACGATTTTTCAATGTAGGAAAAATAGTGTACCTGCTTTTATATATTTCCTTTCGACTAGACGGAAATCTTTAATGTGGCTTACAGCTCAGACGTTGTATAACATCCTTAAAGAATCTTTGTGAGGTCACGATTATTTCACTATATTTAAATACAGTGTTACTGAGATTTTAGAACATCCTGGAGGAATGCAGTACAAAATAGCTGCCAATTATATCCAACAGTGTACTGAAAGGATGTAAGACTTATTTTTCATGTTGAAAATCGACTATTAAATAAGAAGTCATTTATTGTTTAACGAAAATGTAATCGTAGCTATTACAGACAACACACCATAGTGTTTTGTTTTCGTTATACTTGATTTAATGTAGAGTGTTGGTTTCGCACCCGGTTAATTCTGAGTTCGAAACTATTGAGAGTTGCTCTGAGCCTACATTGACGAATCGTGCATACACAAGCTTCCAAAGAGTTAACAGAGTTAGAGTCTTTTGCTCTGCTATACGATATGGTATGATACAGAACATGAATTCAATACTTCCAAAATCATCTACTATAACTCGCCATGCAATATACTACGTCTTCATATTAAGTATAAGCCGACCAGAATATGAATAGACGTGGCAAGTTTTTGAACAACCGATGAACCATGCCAAAACAAAAAAGACGCACAGATGTGTCACTACTCTTCACCTCTCACTTGAAGTGTTGCCATCCAAGAAATGTTGTTGCTGGTTGTTTTGTATTAATTTTAGAACACAGATATTAAAAATTACATTACAGTTACAATTATATTGATTATTGCGAAGCTATATTTATTGTCCTTGTAATCCACATATGAGAAGAAGAGGACAGATGACTTGGGCAAGTTAAATAAAAACTCTGTTAATAAAAAACTTATATGCTTGCCACTCTCTCACCGCACCTCTTGCATCTTTTTAGACAGTTTTCTAGTTTCTACCTTGAGATACGCTAACAAGACTTTTTTACCCAGGCTACATGGCAGAGGTGTAACTACATATTAGGTCCCCACCCCGCAAGAGAATACCCATGGCCGAAGTTCGATTCGGTCCATGCTATTGTGAAGGACTCCCCGCATTGCGGGCTTTTGCAACATAGTAGTTACACCCCTGCTTCATGGTCCAGGAGGTAGCGTCCTGGACTTCGGAGCGGCAATGCAGATGTATGCGAATGCGACTTCAGAGACCGGCCATCGTGACATTTTTGTCTAGGTTTGTCCTCAGCCACACCAGGCGAATGCCGGGATGATATCTTCGTAAGAGGCTGGTTGACTACCTTCCCTCATTGCAATTACAAATACTTCATGAAGATCCCTCCTTCCAACGTCATCTCGGTCTTCCCACAGGTCTCTTTCCCTCCGGCTTTCCAACCAAGATGGAATATAATCTTCGTTTCCCCCCATCCGAGCTACATTGCATACCCACCCAAGTTGTCGTGATTTCATTATTCTTACACCATCGGTAAGATGAAGTATTTAAACTCGTGTCCTTTCTCTATGTTCTCGTTCTTAGTTTTTATGTATCTAGCCACACGTTTGTAAATAAAATATAATTTTGGAAGGTTAGATGCATAATTGTACAACAAAG
>JAGDQP010005679.1:32586-58549 GCA_022664845.1 Lepisma saccharinum
CTACAGGTCTCTTTCCCTCCGGCTTTCCAACCAAGATGGAATATAATCTTCGTTTCCCCCCATCCGAGCTACATTGCATACCCACCCAAGTTGTCGTGATTTCATTATTCTTACACCATCGGTAAGATGAAGTATTTAAACTCGTGTCCTTTCTCTATGTTCTCGTTCTTAGTTTTTATGTATCTAGCCACACGTTTGTAAATAAAATATAATTTTGGAAGGTTAGATGCATAATTGTACAACAAAGTAAATAAACGGGCTGAAGACATAACTGAAAGATTGTTTGAACGCTATACAATTCCGCACCCCTTGACGGATTAGAATAAAGTTATGGTGCATATATTCCTTAGTACCGAGCCACCGTAGCTCAGTGGTAGAGCGTTGGCGTAGCATTCGGGAGATCACGGATTCGACTCCAGCGGACGACCATACTGACTGAGGATTTTCGAGGATTTTTCTCAGGCGCACCGGGCAAATTCCGGGATGGCACTTTCAACGTAGATCGTGGCCGACACCTTCCCGAATCCCTTCTCCTCCTACGACCTGAGCCTTAGATACCTAAAGGCCATAAATGAAATTCAAAAAAATATTCCTTAAAACCTAGAGATATTAACTATGGAATTAAAAGGTTGCCCCTTCCCCCCAAAGGGGTTAAACGTGGATGAAGTGCAACTCAGAAAACACTGGAGTTAGAAATTTGATATTTAACATGAAAATACTTTGTTTCATTTCATTACCAATAGCTATCTTAATTTTTGATTCCACATCCCCGATGAGAGGGCGAAAACCTCTTAAAGACTGGAATATGAGAAATCGAAAATTGTTAAAGGTTAGAAACTTGAAATTTGGAATGGGTATTCCTTAGGATGAATTACAATAAATGACAAATGTTACAAGTCGACAAGTCTGCACTGTGACTTCCACATGCAACGACCTTTAACCTTGGAGAAGTACCTTTGCTTTCCGCCCCAGTGATTCCCTTTCGCGTAAAACATGCTGTTAAGCCCCTAAATGATATTTCAGTCCCTCCCACAATTGCTAGAAGGAAGCAGTCAGACTTAATAATGAGAGACAATAGTAATCTCATACATAAGCAAGTTTCAAAGTTTTAAAAGAGTATGTTTTATGGTATACTTTCCCGACTATACCTTTGGAAACACTGTTTATGTCCTTGGCAAGACTTCTGGTGCAGCATGTAAACAGCCACTAGCGACCTCACCCTCGCGTCTATTCATACTCTGGTCGGCTTATATTGTGTTTATAGTGCGTGTGTTTATGGTAAGAAATAGTGCTTCCCGTGTGCAGTTTGCTGATAGAATATTGCGGATGGTCTCATTATATAAGTTGGGAGACAAGTGATAGGAAAAGTAACGGTAAACATCTGGGTAGTACGCGTAGAGCCAGGGGAGAAATCCAATATGGCAGCCGGAACATACTATTTCTACTTTCTAGCATGCAAATTACCATATATCTTAGGTACTATTACACGTAAAGCTCTCAATTACGTGTCAAATTGTAGGGTTTCGTTAGCGAAATACTTATCAAATGATCATAGTTGCCTGTGTAGTCCATATGAGCCATGAGCAGAGAACATCCAACATGGCTGCCAAAACAACTCATTTGTATCATAGAAACACCCATATCTTCAGAACTATTCCAACTAGAGCTGTAATTCTAGTGTCAATTTGTAGAGTTTCATTAGCAAAATGGTTAGAAAATTACAGTGGCCACTTGTGTTAGCTGGAGTCATGGAAAGGAAGAATCCAATAATCCAATATGGCTGCGAAGTCATTTCTCGCATAGAAGCAACCATATCTTCGGAAATATTGCACCTAGAGCTATTATTTTTAAGTCAAATTGTAGGGTTTCATTAACAAAAAGGTTAACAAATGATAGTGACCTCTTGGGATCATGAGGGGGGGGGGGACGAATTCAATATGGCTGCCGAGATAAGTCATTTACAGCATACGAGCAACGACTTATTTGGAATTTGTGCACTTAGAACTATGGTGCTGGTGCCAACTTATAGGGTTCCATGGTTAGCAAATGATGGCGGACACTTGAGTAGTGATATCTGGGATCATTAAAGGGGGTGAGTCCAATATGGCTGCCGAGACAAGTCATTTCTAGCATAGAAGCAATCATATCTTCGAAAATATTAAACTTTAGAGTTATAATTTTGGTGTCAAATCGTAGGGTTTCATCAGCAAAATGGTTAGCAAATAATGGTGGCCACTTGGGTAGAGTCATCTAGGGTTATTCTGATTGAAATTTTAGAAGTTTCACCAAACAAAAATTGTGGTGTAGCCACCATCTTGAAAAATTACTGCTTCGGTTTGGCTTTAACCGAAGAGTGTAAGCAAAACTATTAAAGAGTTATTAAAAATAGTCAGTATTTGAATGAGGGTAGAAACGAAATTTTAGCCGCTACTTTTCAAGATGGAGGTATACTCATAATACATTTTATTTATGCTTTTTTCACACTGAAAGGGGTGCTCTTACGAAAAAAAAAAAGAATAGAACCATTTTTGTAAATAATTTTTCTCTGTACAATTTAAGTAAAGAACGGTTTTAACGCACGTGCTGCCGTTTACGAAAAATTAAGAAGAAACAAAAAATAATTTTCGCCATCATTTTCCAAGATGGCTGTTATGCCACAACTTATTTCTGGAGAAAATCCTAAAATTTCAATTAGAAGCTTAAAGAGAAGATGTCCGCGAATTCCATTGGTTGTATAAAATATTTTTTTTTTAAAAAAACATCTCTAATATATTAACCTATTATGACTGGACTATAACTACTCCCCCGATATGGTTATTTGTATGCCAGATAAATTTCAATGTGTTTTTCACTACAGTTCATTACATCTATGCAGAAAGTTCCATGCTCGTGTTTTTCAAAGCAGCTTACTAGCTGTAGTTTGCGTGCTCCACCCGCAGTGGAGGATTTTGATGGTGCCTACAAGGCCTCCTTGAGGTCGGTATTATTGTGTAAATGTAGCAATATACATACCTAACGAAACGTCAAAAGAGTTAAGACTACTTGCCGTTTGGTATACAAGTAAAAATCTAATATAAACGGGGACAATTATTATCATTAAAAGATATTAAATTAGATTGGCAACACTGACAACTTTACAGGGTGGTTACTTGCGTTATATTTCTTCTATAGTATCGAATAATGTTTATACCAACTTTGATACGGGTACCTACAACTGTATGGAAGCCATTGGGAAAAAATATTTAAAATAGGTTTGCAACACTGATACCCAAAGTATTTATTTATTGTGTTGAATAATGTTCATGCCAAGTTTTGTACGGATATGTTCAACGGTATTTATTTTTAAACATTTTTATGAATGTGAGAAATTGAATTTTTAAAATAGGTTTGCAACACTGATAACGGCGGCTCGATATCCGACCCAGACTACCTCTACGACCTGTCCCAGTACTTAATGAATGCACTTGCATGCAAAATTTAATATAAATCAATGGAAACATGTAGATTTGTGCAATAGACAAACACACAAGCATTCATTTTTACGTATATAGATGGTGGCCATATTCCAATATGGCGGCCGTATGTTGATATTGGGAGACTTTCAGTATGTTTTTCAAGTATAACTAAATACATATATTCTGTAAGTTCCATGCTTATAAGTTTTTTAAAATTATTTTTCATATTATGACTGGACTAACTTGAATTGAGAGGAAGTACTGTTGACTACGTTTTGAAAAGAAGCTACCTGACAGGACAATGCTTTTTCGAACCAACGAATTCAGTATAGTTCACTGTATTTTTCTAAGTCCCAAAGAAGATTTCGACCTTCTTTTATAGCAACCTCGTCAGTATTGACATAAGCAGTAAAATTAAAATATCCATTTCACGTCCCCCACCCCCTACCAAAAAGGGGGGATGGAATAGTACAAATATCCTGCTGACATACGCATGCAATACAAAAGCCGTGTCTCTTCTGATATGAAAAGGAAAGAAATCTCCCCCTGAAAAAAAAGAATCAATGCGATTCAGAAAGAAGAGATCAGGAAAAAAAAAGAAACCCGAATCTCTACATAGGAACTACTTCAGGCACTATTGTCACCAGACTTTACGAGTGACGAACTAGTACCTTCGAAAAAAGGAAATAACTCCCTCGTGTCAATAGAAAATTGCTAACACGAGAGACTGGAGATATGTCTATTTCCATCTGTTTCTTCTCTGTAGTCTCCTCCATTCGTATGTAGTAAAAGGAGAGAAAAAAAAATCACTTCTTTTATCGTGCTTGGATCTTCTGTTGACAGAACGAAGAAAATATCTTTAAGTTCAAACAGGACCAAAGAGAGATTACGGTGAGTGGAGATGGGGTCATATGGACGAAGCAATGAAATCAAAAAATTCACGTCACAGGGCCGGGCGGAGGGGGGGCGGGACGACGAGGAGACTTCTTTCTTTCTTACTAACACGAATAGAGTGAAGAGGAAAGCAAGAAGAAGGTGAAAGACACATGAAACGGAAGAGAAGCAAAGGATCTTGTGAACTCTGTCTCTCGGTACCTACACTTTCTTTTAACGAAATAAAAACGTATCCATATCAGTGTTGCCAATCTATTTTTTTTATAAATGTGTTGCTGCAAGGGTAAAACAGATATGCAACAAATGTCGTAATTATGCAATATCTTCTGAAGTTATGGTTTACGTCTCAAAATTATCTACCGTCTCCGCAAAATATACCACGTCCTACCACGACGTCTTTCAGGGTATGATTGTCGTGGATTCAGATGTAGATATCGACGAGTTTGTGAGAAACCCATCATTCCCTTGGTTCGACTCCGGGATTCGTACTTAAGGAAGGATCCACGGCATCTGGGCTCTGTTCGAAATTCCGATTGCTATGCAAAATAAGTGTAATTTTAGGTGTAATCTTCTTCTTCTTTCTTTCCATCTTTTCCCACCTACGACGTTTCAGATGCGTCTTCTCCACAAAGCCCTGTCCTGAACTCCTTCCCCTGACAGACCTTTGTCCTCTCAATCCTTCTTAACCCTATCCATCGATTTCCTCCTTGGCCTCCGCCTGTTTCTCTTGCCTTCCAATTCTATTGGTATCATTTGCTCTTCTCATTACACGTTTATACCACTGTAATTTTTCTTGTATCTTCTTAGATATCTAAAACCTTGGTTGTTCCTCTTACTCTTACATTTCTCACTCTGTCTCTTCTTGTTATCCCACACATCCAGCGTAGCATTCTCATTTCGATAATCAAATCTCTTTTCCTGTGCTTTCTTAATTGATTTTCTGCTCCGTATATCATTTCTGGTCTTCCGTCTAACCACTGTTTGGTAAACCATCCCTTTATTCTTCACCGCGATTCTGCGGTCGCAGAGAACGCCACATACGTTCTTCCAAATTCACCATCTCTCTTGTATTCTAAGTGTTATTTCCACATCCAAATAAACATTCCCACTTCCCCGTAACAGATGAACCTAAATATATTTTTTAAAAAAAACTTTATTCAATCGCTCTTCTAGCAGCCACATTTCACACCCTCCACGAATTTGAAATAAAGCTGTAACACACCTAGCTGCGTCACACTATAGTACAATATAATCGGCAAGCATCATCCACCAGGAGGCATCATTCATCTCTCACATCCTGAATTATTACATCTATAACTAGGTTGAAGAGGTACGGGCTTAAAGCTGTCAATCCCACACTACTTCTTACCTGAGTTCTAGCTCTTGTATACATATCTTGGATTATCCTTACATACTTCTCTGGTACTCCGTTCTCCCTCAAACATCTCCATATTTCCTGACGTGGTACTCTGTCGTAGGACTTTTCCAAATCCTATCCTTTTTGCCATCCTTTTTGCTTTTCCTGATGGTTTTCCATAGTTTGTCTTAATATAAAAGTTGTGTCCGTTGTACTTTTACCTGGCATAAATCCAAATTGCTCTTCTCCTATTGATGTTTCTTCTCGTAATCTTCCTTCTAATTCCCCCCCCCCCAACTTCATCGAATGTGACATTAGTTTGATTCCTCTATAGTTTCCACAATCCTGTAGATATCCCTTCTCCTTAAAAATTGGTACTATAACACTATCCCTTTATTGATATCGGATTTTTTTCTGTTCATATATATATATTGCATCAGATCTCATACAATATCAGGTCCTTGCTTCTACTGGTATGTAATCAGAATCTGTCGCTTTTCCAGTTTTCGTTTTCTCTACTTCTTTCCGGCTTATTCTATTGTTGTTCCAAGATTAGGAGTTCCATCCTTAAGAAGTTTCCTCTGATTTTCTTCATTTAGAAGCGTTACAATATATCCGGCCCATCTCTCTTTGATCCTGTCTTCATAGGTAAGCACTAATCCTTGATCATCCCTAATTTACCTAACATGGGCAATATCCTTTGTTGCCTTTATGTATATCTTTATAGCAGTGCCACCCTTGACACCACCGAAAAGAAATCCTGGGTATGTGCTAGGGATGGCCACATTTTTCGGAAAATTCAGAAACGGAAAATGGAAAAGGATTTATTTCGGGAAACGGGAAAAGGAAAAATTTCGGAAGAACGGAAATGTAATAATTTCTGCAAACCGGAAAACTTTTTTTCTCCCGAAGTGGCTATCCCTAGTATGTGCATGTCGAAAACACATCTGGAACCTTCTCTTGAATGTTCATTTCATTGAAAGATGACGTGTCATATGGCAGTGCAATGGAGACCACATCGTTACCTTATCTGACTTTCGAGACCGAAGTCCACGAGTTCCAAATTCAAATTACTGCCGTTTGAATCACAATGTTGGGTCAACGTCGAAATTAGAAACTCCCATCGTGGATCGAACCTGGGCCGCTTGCATGGAAAGCAAATGCGTTAACTATCCAACTAAGCAATAGGTCTCAAATATAAATTCGAGTAAATCTCCTGATCAGCGTTTCTAGCAGACCCCCACTGGACCCAACTTGTCGAACACACCCCAACTTTAATTTTTTTACGATTAAAAATCGATAGAAACCCTGTAGAACTCTATTTACACCCTTCTAACATACCCCCAAACTGAAAATCCCTGCTTCTAATTAACCTTTTTGGAAATTTCCCCTCACGTACAGGGTGATGGGGCTCCTTAAAAATAACTGATATGAGAATCTGCATTTACACAATCCTATAGCGTAGTCCATCCACGACTTCTTAGTTCAGATTCCCTCTTTTAGTAATTCAATATTATATGCAAAAATCAATAATTTTGCTGCAGTTTGCAGCACTGCTTTTGTGGCGCTTCGTTCTCAATCTTGTGTAAAGACCACTACGACATCCTGAAAAATTCTTTTGTGTCTACAAACAGACGAAATGAGATACAGGAAACATCTTTTTCTGGAATTCGCTCACATGGCCTTACAGAAACAGAGGAAAGAACAGAAGGAAAAGATTCTTCTTAGACAAGAATGCAATTTACCTGTCTTCTTTATTTACATGCAAAAAAAACGAACACACGCTCGGAGTTAAAAAGATATTATTTGCAGTAGAAAGAAGTTCTGAAGCAATTTCCCTTCACTGCCAATCAAGTGGTATAATCATGTTGATTCTACGAGCTGTAATTTTGTAGGAGCAACTGTTTTCAACTTAGTGATCAAGGTAGAATAATATATCAGCCTTAAAAACAGAAGAGGGATGAATTTAATTTAGGGTAGTCATCCACTCTATTTTGTACTATTTGTGTATACTCTTCTTATAACTGTTGAAGGATTCTTAAATTCATCGCCATCACAAAATGTTTAGAAAATGATACGAGGGCTGTCCAGAAAGTAAGTTTCCCTCACGGCCTACAGATAGCAGGCCATGCGTTGCGAGAGGCTAGTGCGTGTGCATGAGAGATTCATGACTTGACAGTGATATGAGTCAGATGGCACTTCCCGACTGTTTACAGTAGCACCGTTGTAATGGCTGAAGATGGCGGTTCTTATTCCATCCCCCACTGACTGCGAGGTTCTGTCTATGATAAAGTTTTGATCGCACAGAGCATAGCGCCGATCAAAATTCATTCTCAGCTGTGTCAGGTGCATGGGCTGAACGCCATGAGCAAGCAGATGGTGCGTCTCTAGCGCAGGCAGTTTTCAGAAGGTCGGCAAAATGTGCATGATGACGAGTGCAGTGGGTGGTCATCCGTTGTTACGGACGACCTTGTGGAGCAGGTGCGGCAGCGCATTGTGGAAAACTGTCGCTTCGCGATTTCGAAACTTAGTAGCCATTTCCCGTTCCTTATTGTCACAAAATGGTCACAATGGTTCCGATTACAGACAGCAAACTTATACGACACAGGGATACAAAAGTTGACCCCACAGTATGACCAACACCTCAATTCTGGTAGGGTATATGTTGAACAATAGCTCAACAATTGCTGAATCTGTTTCAATAAATCTTTACCTGAAAATGTTTTCTTTCTGTAGACGTCGTCAGGGAAATCTACTTTCTGGACGCCCCTCGCATGTTTATGAAAACATCGCGCGTGATTCTGGACGAGATTGTTATCGATACTGTAAACAATACAACTGCGATTTGTTAAAAAAAAATGTGATTGCCATAAGGGGATCGTCTTATTGATATCACAGAAGGATACATCGTCATATTTCGATACAAGTTCTTCGACTCTCGGTTGTCTAATATTCACCAACAACCCGACTTTGTTAACCATCCCGTTTCCAGATGATACAAACATGTTTATCCATTGAGCCAACAACATGTTTAACTATGAGCGCCCCAAGACTGGTGTTGCAAAGGGATTATCAACAATTATATCAAATGGTAACATTTTAATGCTGTTATCTGGCTCTTACATGAACTTCGTCCATTACTTTCAAATATGTGCTAATAGCACCTCTTAAAATGCAGTTTGTTCGATTTAAGAATACGACGAAAATACTTACAATTAATAATTTGCCACCGAATCCTATGCTTCTGAATCCGATTCAAAATTTAAATAACTCTTTCATCACTGGTGGATTGACACGGAAACTATACTTTTGTTCCACCATATTCAACTCATGCTTACTAAATGTCATATCTGTAGCCTACATCCAGATAAATCCTACCGACTTCGGCACTAAAAGCGAAGACATTGTTTTTGCTGCAAAAATCTTTAGCTTTGTTTCGATAGTTAGATATTGAACTTGGGGAGCATCTAAAAGCCTACCGGCATCTTCAGTAACGTAGTCAATCTAGATTCTTCTTTCGGGATTTACATTATAGCCAGGAAAGTGGCTACTAAAACCAATACGAGAAAAGTTTAAAACGAAATAACAAAGCACTTTGGATATGTACTATCTGTCAAGAATATAAATGTATCTTTACCGTGGGCTTGCATCCTGCCCCTTTTTGCTATGGGAAAAAATGCTACACATTATCGTTTATTCACCTCCTCTTTTAATCGAAATAAACTGTGGTTTATAGGCAATAGTTTTCAACAAAATCATTCAACATTTACTCACTTGTTGTTGCAATATATGCAGAACGCAATAAATCAAGATTTATAGTAAAAAAAAAAAAAATACTTGGGTTTTTTTACAAGACAGGAGTGCTCGTAAACCACAGATCTTTACTGTCTTGCTCATCACCACAATAATCTAGCATCTCTAGTATGTTGGTTAACGTGCTATACTTTCACGCATAGGTTCGCGAGTTCAAACCCTGAAGGAAGTTTTCTTTTGAGAAAAAGAAAGAAAGAAAATTTGGGTTCGTGAGTTCAAACCCGGGCGAACAGAATATTCTTTTCTTTCTAAGTAAGATGAAGATTTGTAGAAAAATCTGCAATAATCAATTTGATCTCTTTTTACAATTCTGTTTATGTTTATTCTTCTAACATCTTAAAAAGGTGAAGATGTAAGTTCTGACGAGTTAATTTTCATCATTTTGAAAATTCTATTCGCATTTTTAGAAAGAAAGAAGCAAAGCCCTCCCATTCGTATGATTCAAAATATATGTATAATGTTATTAACCAGTAGACTTATGTTTTATGAAGAGTTTATTATTTTGTACCCTAATCAGGAATTAAGTCTCAAAATTGTAGTATGGGAATTGAACTTAAGACCTCAAGATTATTAGTCCAAAGTTAAGATAAGTAAGCTAACAGACAGGGCTTGAAGTGGATCAAAATAGGTAAGGGAACGGTTGAAGAAGTGGGCTGGAAAAGGTAAGGGTACGCTAGTGGCTGTTTTTGCCTATATAAAGTATAAGCAATGAGCTCCCATTAATAAAAAGGCAGGGGTACACCAAATCCAAAATGAAGACGGTAAAGGAACGGTGTGCCCCCTCGTTGCCCCCACTTAGAACACTGCCAGCATAATTCATTCGATTTGTCGATTTGTAGGCAGTGACTTGCAGATTCCTCCAGAAGTGTATCTTTTGTTGATCACAAAATGCATGTGCGTTTGTCTTCAATAAAGCTTTTCAACCAAATTGCTTTACGCGAAAGACGGAATCTTGTCTCCAAAGTTCTTTCAATGTCTCGATTGTAATACTTTTTCAAATACAATAGACGCTTTGGCCCCGTGGTTTTGAAGTTTTAATCTTCTCCATATTGAAGGTGAAAAATTAGTTTTGATTAGGTTTAAACTCATGACTGAATTACGTTGCTACCAAATACTCCCTTAAGGATAATATTTCCAACCAGAGCTGAAACTGGGTCATCAAGACTGAAGCAGTCCAAACGCTTGATCTGAATGACCCGGTTCGGGAACTTAATGATCTGGGATTTTTCGGCTTCGTATTTTTCGTGTTCTGGAGGTAATAATACCTCCGGTCAAATGACAGAAAGAAACACTGATCAAATACAAGGAAATAAAATAAAACTCTGATTTGCACACCGAGTCACCGGGCCGAAATCCGGTTACCGGGTAGGGAGGGTAGAAACTAGAAACCTGGTCCGAAACGTGACCCGATTAATCTAGTTACAGCACTGCTTACAACAGTTAGCAACAAACGTGATGTAGGAAACTGAATATTAGAATATAAACTAACATTCAGGAACAACAAGTTTAACAACTTATTTATTTATTTAATCCTGCGTAAATTCTTTTCTGTAGTGATACCATTAGAAAGTAACCAACAATTCATAGGATATATTAAAAAAATATACTTCAATATTTCCAATCTGTTTCAACTAGGGAACGGCGACGTGTGGATCCCATGAAGTAATCGACTGTCCTTCTCAAGTGTGTAAAGTGCAGTATTTCTCTTATTACTGTAAACATTTTTTATTCTACCTCAATATAATTTATTCTAGATGGTTAAACTATATTTTATTATTTGAAACAATACAGTAATTTGAATTAAAATTTAAAAAAAGAGAATGTCGTGTTCGCCAGAGTTTTAACTTACGAACACAATTTTCTTTCTTTAAAAAAAAAAAATCGTACCCGTCAGGGTTTGAACTCGCAAAGCCATCGGTGAGAGGCTAGCACGATAACAAACATATTACAGAGGCTTGCTGTTTGTGGTGATGAGCAAGACATTATTTTTCGGAAACGATCTATGGACTCCTGTCTTGTAAAAAATCAAGTATTTGCTGTTTCTAATCGTGATTTATTGGTAGGTGATTTATTTTCAACTGCTTGGACTTCTTTAAAGCTACATTTTGCGCACATCAACAACAAACACAAAACTTAATAAGAACTGATCGGCTCATGTCCTTTTTGTTAAAATCGGAGCACTTTCAAGTTATATATGTATTATCTTAAACTTTCTTACTCTATGGCTTACGGAACTCGCAAGTTCATCGCCGTAGTAACAAACTTTCTCCACTGTGCAAGATCAAGCCAGTTTTCATCACAAACGCCTACTTCTCGAAGATCTCTTCTAATATTGTCGTCCCGGCCTTCCCAACGGTCTCTTTCCCTCCGGCTTACCAACCACGGTGGAATATAATCTTCGCTTTTCCCCAGCCGAGCTACATGGCCTGTCCACCTTAGTCGTCTCACTATTATCTGAAACACTAACTTTAATAACTAAGTTGTTGACTGATGCCCTTTTAAAAATATAAACATTTTGTTTTTATACAAGGAATATGTATAAATTGTGTTGAGTATTGGAATTGTTTGTTTTTTGTTTTTTCAACAGTAACGCCACACAAGGTCTTTGTGGGTAAGGACATTACCAATTGTATTTCGGTTCGTATCATAATTAATATCATTCACATAATAAAAATAAACAATGATTTTTGCACAAATTGTTCCATTTAAAGACAACCATATGAGTTGGCTAGCAAGCCATACTTACTACAAAACATGTCTTGTTCTGTGTGCAAATTATTGGTGGTATGCACCAGGGTTAATTGTTCCCTCTGCGGAGTAGTTCCAGACAAAGAAGAACTTTAGAACATTTTAGTTCAATGCTTATGAACAATGAACTTCATAAGCAATAAAGAAGTAATTTATACATCATTGATCTCCCCCCCCTCTCTCTCTCTCATACACACACACACATACACACAGAGTATAAGGTGAGTTTTGCAATCATTTTACATCCCAATATTTGAATTTCTATTTAAGGCCTTTAGGCATCTAAGACTCAGGGCGAAATACGGGAGGGGAAAGGATTCGGAAAGGTGTCGACCAGTTGAAGGTGCTATCCTGGCATTTGCCTGGTGAGACAGAAAAAATCCCTGGAAAACCTCAGTCAGCATGGTCGACCGCTGGGATCGAACCCACGACCTCTACCACTGAGCTACGGCGGCTCGGTACATCAAAATATGTAGTACATTAGCCAACGGCTTGGAGTTTCAATCTGCAAGTCTGAGTTCTATTACCAGTCCATGCAGTCACAGACTTTTTAATGTGAAATTATATCCATAATAGTTTGCGCATGACACAAATAAAATGATTTCTCTTCTAAAAATGAGCTGCATGGATACGAGATGTAAATCATTGGTCAGTTTAGTTAATAATGTGCGTGTAGGCCCTATGTGTGTGTGTATGGTTATAATACATATGTCTAATAAATGAATGGAATTTTTCATGTTTGCTTTAATGGTCTTTTTCTGACCCTCTTTTCTTTCTTTTTCTTCTCCTTGTGTTTGTGTCTCTTCTTTCTTTCTTTCTATCTTTCTCTCTGTGTCTCTCTCTCTCTCGCTCGTTCGCTTGTCCTCAATAGGACCTCTGGTTTCAGATTTCACACACGCTGTCGTTTGAAGCAAAAATACAATATCCTAGAAGTTTATATTTTAATGCAGGTGGGTGATATATAGCATAATAAGTAAGGGACACGTAAGTCATAATAAATGGATACAAGATCACAGACCAAGGGTCCGTAGCTCAGTTGGTAGAGGTCCTGAGATCGATACCAGCGGCTGACCATCGTGAGTAAGGGTTATCCAGCGTTTTCTCTTAGTCACACTAGGCAAATGCCGGGATTGATACCTTCAAATGATGCCCTTATCGAGTCCTTCTCACATCCTTTCACCTACCCTATACCGACCTGATCCATAGCTGACTAAAGGCAATAAATTCAAAACAAAAAAGCAGGACCACCGTTTTTCATATATTTGTTTGCTCGTGTGTCTACATGCTAGACGAAGACAATGTCCTCAGATAAGATGGAAAGCATAAACTAAAAAGTTTTTCTTTCTTTCTTTTTTTTTTAATTGCTTTAATAACAGGTTTTAAGAACGAGATTTTGATGAGATTATTAAAGAACCAAGTGCAGACTCCGCATCAATGTTAGTGATTAAATCAATAAGTATCTGGCAACACTGAAACCAACAATGCCTTTAATGGACACTAGGCAGTTTGCAGACTTCAATTTGCAGTAAAATCACTTATGGACCACTACTAAACTAAACTAAACTTCATTCGTTTAAAATTGTAATCTCTTTTTTTTTTTAACCCTACTTGTTTATTTGAAAAAATAATCTAGTATAGTATTTTATATCTTCCAGCATACCCACAAAAATCAATCCTTGCTTTCTGAACTTGGGCTAACGATATTCAAAACTGAGTTGATTTCGATAAAATGGGAATAAAAATGGCAGTGAACGGCTATCATCAATTGTAAATAGAGGATAGAAGTTCCAATGAATGTTGACAAATATTTTTATTATTATTATTATTATTTTTGGTGTCTGTAATCGAAAGCTATATTGCTACAAGCGTAAACCACAAATGTCTGCAAAGTAGTTGATAAACACCCCTTCCTTCTTCCTTTAGCTTTTTGATTGATCTGAATAGCTATCAGCCTGTGAAACGATCTCATTCGATGGAAGCTGTTTTCATAGAGGCTGGGTGGAGATGAGTTGAGGGGGGGAAGGAAGGCTGCTTTGGTCGCTTTTATTCACGGGGTACTTTTTATTTTTGTTAGATGGCGGGTAGAGAAGGTAGTAATATTAGTAGTAGAAAACTAAGAGTAGACTTGTCAGTTGCAGCAGAGAGAGGAGTTATCGTCAGCAATCTATCACGTTCAACCCATGTCCTTTGCTTGCGAGTCCCTCAGAGAAACAGCGCTCCTACAAAACTAGGACTATATAGGGGAATGATATAAAGTGCTTTCGTCTCACAAATTGGGCAATAAAGCTTTCGCTCCTTGCTACTCATTTGTTTGCAAAGTAAAGTGAGATGGGAGACCATCGTGCAAACGCAGAGACAGAGACAGTCAATGAGAACCAGCAAAATTGTCTTTCCTATTAAGAACCAACTTTTATGAGTCTAAAGTAGCATGCATTTGTTTTCAGTCTTTTATTAAGATTGCTATCATCATCATGAACACGCAGGTAATTTTCACATACTACTGATTAATTTCCAGGAAAGATTGCTAAAGAAGAAGAAGAAGGTGCCAAAATTGTAGAATCTTCTGAGTAATTGTTTCAGAGGTGCGATGTTAATTTTTCAGTTTTCCAATCTTCCTTAAAAGTGTGCAAATAAGGAATTGCGGTGCTTCGTTTGGTGTTACTGTGTCATTAAAAACATCTTAACGCTTGACAACAGTCATTTATCTACGGAACCGTAGATTTCAAGTAACAATTCACATTCTTCACGAGCGATAGCATTATCTTATTTAACACCAACGATTTATGTAGATTGTCTCATTAAACAAAAGGTAGACCATATGTGTTAAAAAATATGTGGAAATTTTATAGTAATTAGAGGTGTCGGAACTTGTCTTCTTTTCTGAGCGTTTTATCGAATGATGTTTACTACAGAGGAATTCCACAAATAAGTATGTCATACCAGATGGTAAAAACTGAAACATGCCGTGGATTTATTTTAATTAGTGCAATCAATTCTTGGAAGGTATATTATTCATGTTTACATAAAGGAACTTTAAAAAGTCATTAGTACAAATGGGTAACGAACTTCTGTTTTGAGGATATTTTAAAAAAGAATTAAAAAACTTCTTAAAGACATACTTTTTTATTTTGTTTTGTTAATGCATGACTAAAAAAGAAAAGTATGAGGCACGCGAATTCAAGAATTTATAAAGTGACTGTATATAATAGCGCTCCCCATGTTTTCTTTTTAGTCATGCAAACATTTTTTTTCTACTTTTAGTACGAATTGTTTAAGAAAGGTATGTCTTTAAAAAGTTTTTTTTTTAATTATTTCTTTCGACTGATTTAGGTATTAGGATACATTTTCTATTAAATGTTTTGTGACCCCAAGTCCTTTCCAACGGTCTCTTACCCTCCGGTTTACCAACCTCGATGGAATATAATTTTTGTTTTTCCCCCATCCGAGCTACATGGCTGCCCATCAGCAATGCTCCACTACTCTTTCCGATTTCCTTCCTGCAAAAATCCTTCCGACATGTCTGAAGCAAATCGTAGCGTGTATCAGGGGTGTTACTCGTCGTGATGTCATTATTCTTACATCGGGTGAGTCGTAAAGTCCGTGAAGTTCTTTATTATTCAGTCTCCTCCATTCCCCAGTCATCTCGTCCCGTTTCGGCCCGTATATCTTTCTCAAAACTTTTTTTTTTTCGAACACTCGTAATCTATGTTCATCTGCTAGGGTCGTACTCCAACTTTCGCAACCGTAAAGTATTACCGGCAGAATAACCGTTCTGTAGATTTTCAATTTCAGCTTCCTTGATATTAATCGCGAGGTTAGGAGTTTCTGGACTGACAAACATGCGTTGTCCGATGCTAAGGATGACTTTTTTATTTCTTTCGTGAGCTCGTTTTTGCTTGTTACGTATGCTCCCAAGTATTTACATTTGTTTACTTTCTCTATGACCTCATCCCTAATTCTTATGTTTTTAATTCCTTCATTCCCTGTGCTTCGGCTTGTTATCATGCATTTTGTTTTATCTATGTTTACCTGTAGACCTATCTCATCGCACGCGTCTACTAAGACATGGTGTTACGTTGTAGTGCATCTATATCGTCCCCTATTAAATCTGCATCATCCGCATCGCATATTCTAACGCGAAGTTAAACAGTAAATGGGACAAGGCATCACCTTGTTTCAATCCGTTGCGAATCTTCAAACTACCTGACATATTACCTATCCGTACTCTGCTTATGGGATCGCTGAGACACATCTTCACTAGTTGAACATTTTTTTTTTTTAATTCCAAACTGTACCAGGATATTGTGTAGCAGCTATTGTACCAGCTAAAAATGTAGGAATTTAAGTTTATAAAAATGATAAATTAAACTTCCTTTTTGTCTATATTGACATAAACTATTGATTTGTTTGTTAATAATCGTCCTTACGCTCTGGCAAGCATTATAAAAATCGGGTACATAATTATGTCAGTGTGTGATGCTCCTCATTGAAAAATTACTATACTGCAGAATGTTTGGTGGAAAGTAAATTGCTTTTGTATGGTGCTTTAAATACTGAATAAAAATTTATTTGAAACTTTTTTTATAATCACAATAGATTTTGTGTAATCATTAACATAGTGTGGGCAGTGCGTGACATTAGCAGATTATGGTGAGTATGTCACTTTCAATGTACTACGGAAAGTACTGTACACAGCAGAATATTTGGTAAAAAGTAAAGCACTTTCATGTGGTGCGTTAGAGTCAAATGCTGATCAAAAAGTATTTCAAACCTTTTTCTAATTACAATAAATTATGTGTAAAAGATTAACGAGGAATACCAAGAGTCACACTGACATTCAGAATATACCGGTACATTTTGACTATAATTGCGCTATACCTCCGAGACGTTCATAAAATGCAAATTGTACATATGATATGCTAGCAGAAATATTGGGGATCACGTTCTCGATTAAATAAACACAATATTAAAAATGCTATTTACTATATGATATTAAAGTAACTGTCACGCACTGAAACTTTTACAACCTGCACTTACACTTTGATATACATTTCCCGAAACTCTCTGAAAGTATGGGCCAAACAAAACTTCTAGTGTATTACTTAATAGGGGGAATATTTGGAATTATATTTTCATAAAAACAATACCAGGTTTCAGGCAGTAACAGCAAGTAGAAAAACAGTTCCTGACATGCTGTCATGATCATGCAATCGAGTTTTAATTATAATACTTGGCAGGCCGTAAAGAAAACTAGAAATAAATAGGTCATTAAATTGTCAATATAAAACTTTAAAAAAAAAGCTTAGTATATATTGTTTTAAACTGCATTCCTACCTCTTTAGTTGTATAACTCATAATTAAAATGAAGTAAAATTGTACCTTTATTTTTTATTTTTTAAATCGTCCATCAACAGAATCTCACTATGCATTTGTACTAGTTAGACTTGTTAAAGTATTTTAGTAAATACACATCGTATACCCAAGGTTGCATCTTGTTTTTTTTTTTTTTTTTTTTTTTTTTTGCAAAGGGAGCAATGTCCGATTTTGTTGCTCCTTCGAAGGAATCAGAAGTGCACAATGGTCCATCCTTATCTTCATTTGCCCACCCCCTGTTCGACACTTGGGGACGTAATATTCTCCCAGACCTCCCTGTGGGTAGTGTCACCCCCAAATTCTTGAGCGCACCTCCAAATTATTATTTTTTTAGTCATAAACGATGGAAACCGTGCAAAACTCCACTTACACCCTCCCAATTTTGCATTTGCATCCCCAAAATGAAAATCCTGGCGGAATCCCTGCGGGACACATGTACCATATCCCTTACTCGCGGTCCTGGATATCGTACCTTGCAAGAACTGATTCCACTAATCTACAAAATGTTCATGATTTTTTACATATTCGTAGAATCGCTGTAATATGGATTTGAAATTATAAAATTTTGGAACACAAGAATTTTTTAGCACGCATTTTATTTTATAGTGTTATCTTATCTAGAATCTGTAATTGAGTCCATTAGTTTATTTCTATCAGAATGTACAAAAATCAAGCAATACCTACAAGACAAAATCTAATAATTCACAGATGTCAGTGCGTGACGCTGTGTTTTCCCTCCTATACGCTTATTATATTTATATATTCTGGATTTAAAAAAAATAATAAAACATTCCTCTTGGAAATGGTATATCAGAAAATTTTGTTGAGCCCATAGTTTTAAAAAGTTTTAGGAACATGTATGTCAAAGTGCAAGTGCGGATTGAAAAAAATGTAATTGCATGACGGCAACTTTAACATTAAATAATATATAGTATGTTTATTAATTACGTGTTCTTTAACCGGGAATGTATTCTCCAATGTGTCATCTATCAAACGGTATGCTGAAATCGCCTTTTTTGAATTTGTAAGAGATATTATAAGGCATTTTCGAAAAGTGTATTCTAAATGTCAGTGCGTGACGTTCTATAATAAAAACTCATTTCACCTCAAAATAAAGTACTAAATTTGATTTTTAGTTTACATTTTTCGGGTGTTTCAACGTTTATTGAGCTGAACGAGCGAGGTTTTGATCATTGGTTCATATGTCACTTTAAATGCTTGGAAGTGTTGACATACACAGATGCTAAATTTGACACAGTGATTGCTCATTATTGAGTAGATGATTGTAGACCACCCGTTCTCAATTCATTTGTTCAAGCGAATACACATTACTGGCCTGGTACATACATTCTGTCGACATCTCTCTCTGCTCAGCATCACCAACCTTTTTTGTTGAGACTTGTCACGGATGACGAAAAATTGTGCCTGTACTTCAACTTCACACACAGGAAACAATGTCTCAGCCTAAGCAGATAGCGAATTCATCTGGCTATTTCAACGTCGATTCTTTGTAAACTTGCTAAGCTTGCAACAAGTTATCCCACTTGTTGAAGGAAGTTTCTTTAATTTTCGAGTCCGGTCAAAATTGATATATGGGTACACTGTTAAAAATGACTTTCTCAGAAATGAATAAATTTTCCTACTAAAACAAAATCAAGTAAATTTTACTTGAAAGTAAGAAAAAATATTCTCAAAAATTAAAATTTGAAAATGGTATTTCTCAAACACGAGCTAAGGCATACTTTTCAAATTTGAGCTGATCCAATTATTCAAACTGTGTGTCTCTGGAAAGGTAATATTACAATCCTGCGAGATAATTAAATAAAATCTGTAGACATAGTTTATTATCTGGTGAGTGTTGTAAAAGAATATCGTAAACAAGTGCAATGATCTCAAACATACAACAAGAACTAAATTCTCTGTCGGACAGTCCAATCTGTATCATTGTGACTGCATGTGATATTCATACGCGGGCGTGATCGCTGCAAAAGCAAAACATATTGTCGGGAATTAAGTTTAACTCTTCTGCTTCCTAAGGTTTATTTTTCGTAAGATTATAAGGTGTGTTTACCTGTTGTGGTAGTAATTAACTCCTAATAAAGGTGAATGAATTTCATAATAATACTGTCACCTATTGCATTTCCCGCGTGTGTCAACAGATGTCTCTACTTTTAATGGTGTGAAGTTGAAGTGAGTAACTCTTTTATGTTTTGCTAAATTGTTGTTTTTTGTGTTGTATTATTGGCACACAATTTAAGTATTTGAAATAATGATTCGTTATGCGGATTAAAGCGATTGTACAAACACAATGGAGTATTGTAAAATGATATGTGCCTCAGATGGATACGTACATCAGGAAGATAAATAATCTTTGCCGCCAGCGTTTATCTTTAGTTAGATGTAGTGGAGGGCTTTTCTGTGGTTGCGGAAAGGAGCTGAGAAATTCTATGCGATCACGGATAAGGTTCTCTACTCTGTTTGCTAGAGGTTTAGTCCCACTACAGGTTATACTTGGGACAATGTTGAACACATATTTTCTCGTCTTCATTGACTCTCAACGTCATTTTGAGTAATTTCCTTCTCAATGTAAATTTCGAATAAACGTTTTGTCATTTTTTAGCTCTCATAACGATTTTGAGTGATTACACTCTCAAAATGTTGAAACAAATGTTCTCAATTTTGACTAACTATTTTCTCAGTCTTTAATTTTTATTACTACTATTATCCTCATGAGCCCTGCGTAACATCTGGTTCAACGGCAACGCAAACATGCTGAATCCGTTGATGGAGATGGCGTAGGTCGTTGATTGTGCACACCATGTATTTTCGATTACTTTATACTCCATAGATGCAAAGCGAGACGAGGGGAGCATGCGATGGACTATCGTCGAGCGAGCCAACATCAGAAAATTTAAGGCACAACCTAAAATAAAAGATCGTTTAACTACTGTCCACACTACACATAGAAAGTAGATAGGATTTGCTAATTCCTCACACTGATCCTTCAGGTTTTACTTAATGAATTTCATTCTACATGGACAATATCACATAAGGGAGAGCGAAGTACTCCAGCACATGCTCATAGTGTTAACATACCAACGCAGTCGTAAACCATTCGACCTATAACATCATCAGATGGAATTTTGCATGCTCCACGTTTCGTTTGCTTACAAGAGAATAAGAATGGATTTGGCTATGTAATGTTGTCAGTTCATTAAGAGGTCTACCAGATAATATACTTGTTTGTAGCGTACTTACTTACTTACTTACTCTATGGCTTACGGAACTCGCAAGTTTATCGCCGCAGTAACAAACGTTCTCCATAGGATTCTACATAACACAACTGATAATACAAAGAAAATAATAGAACTATGGACTAGAGACTGTTATATCGAGTAAGTGTCAAGAAGGGATCCTTACTTTTAATTTACAGTTGGTCCGAACAGGATGAAAGAAGTACCAAAGCAAAGACAATTTTGACTTCATTTTGTAACTCTTGGGAAATTGAGACGGTATGTTGCATTTTGCGAGTTCTTATATCTGATATTCTTTTTCGAATTTAAATGTTTCCATGTGTAAAATACTGTACACGATGCACATATATAAATTAATTTGCTTTGGGACCATGTTTAAATTCACTTACAAAAAAATAAACATACTGTCAGCTATATTAAACAATTTATTGCATAATCCTATAATACAAACGTAAGCGTGTACTTTAATAGTTTTATGTAGTTTTATTTAAAATAACTACAATCATATCGATTTCCACTTGATCAATTTCAGAGCCTCATCTCGAAACAAATAAACAAAGGTACCCAATGTCTTCACATTCCAATTTCTAGGAACAAGCTAGCCTAAAACGATATGTCACATGACCCCGTTCATATTTGAAATTTTCGAGCTGAATCCAAGATGGCGACCATGATGCTCGTGCCACTGACAGATGCTGGCATCTTTCATTACCCAAAAGTTGAGTCAGAGTCCCGCAGCGGTTTCAACATGGCAAAGTGTCTTTAGACTTAGGCTTTACCATGTACAAATAGGCATAAATCGATATTTCTAAAAATTCCTATTCAAAAGTTCCAAAAAGGTTGGGTCTATTGATGATGTTAATTTCGTGCATTGCAGGTGATCACTTATTACGATATTGATGTGCGACGGGGGTAGTTTAAAAATAATAGTCAAACTCTGGGTGGAACGGGAAAATTTTCACACTTCAATATCATTCAAGCCTTTTCCCTTTAATTGACTAGACAGATATAGAATTGAGAAAGTTTTGAGAAATGTGAAATACAGTTGGAGTAAAATAAATAGCCTTTCTCTTGAATCAAAATTTGTCAGCGTTTGAAGGTACAATCAAAATTAGCAAGTAATTGAGACAGTCATCCTAATTTACCTATTCTTCGAACTCGTCTTCACTATCTCCTTCCCAGTGGCTCTTGTTGATCAATGAAAACTCTTCTGAGCCGAAGAGGAATTTAAAACTTGGTTTATCCCCAGTTTTACAATGGACGACTAATCTGGTCAGGGCTAAGTTGAGGCCAAGTCATATTTTAAGAACGCCGATTGGCCAAAATATGACTTGGCCTCAACTTAGCCCTGACCATAAGCTTAGCCGTCGATTGTAAAACTTGGGGTTAGTGGGACAAAGAAGTCTGAACTTAATAGCAATTGCGTAAATAAATCTGTATTCCCTTTCGTTCTGGAACCTTTCCGCAAGTGGCGCTCCCTATAATACCTTATTTTTTTCTCGAGCTTCTTCGCCTAGCTCATCTATCGGTATAATGAACTTTCGGACTACACTAGAGCCATGAATAAGTATTTTCGGGCACGCAAACTGACATGTAGCGATTACCTATTGCAGAATGCTACATATTATCTTTCTGCAATTTCGGCGCAGTACTTACCGAAAACATCCATACTTAGTTCATAACGGGAATTAATATCTCTCAAAGTAAAGACACACGCACTGATGATGACTTTAAATACATCTTTGATAAATCCAGATAAAGATATCGGCAAAAATTAGCTAGCCAAGCTCACATCATTTCTGGTTCTGAATTCAGACTTGAAGACTTTAAGTTTTGTTCGGAATTCTTTCTGAATAATATTTTTCTTCAAAAGTTTGTTTCTAATCTTTAGTAATCCGCCATACTTTGAAGTCGAATCTGTATCTAATGTGGAAAATCTATTTAAAATAATCGAATACAGGCATGAAACACTAAAAGGTCAAACATGTATGTGTCGGTGTCCAAAGTTCTTTCTCGAATTACATCCAATTGTTCATCATTCTGATCTTGCTTTCAACTATATCAACAACAGAACAAAACTGGGAGACCTGAAGGCCATAAATAGATTCTAATTCTAATTCACAACACTGAGAAATGAGACAAAACAGCAGCAACAGAGCGCACCTATGTTCTTATTGCTTCGCTGTCGAGCCTCACTTAACACTGAAAACGTGGATACCAACGCGCAAAGCGCAGGTGGTCGATGTTGAAGTAAACATATCTGTATTCATTAAGGATTAGTCGACAATTGAAAAATGATTTCATAAGTTCCTCTCGATTCCTTTACTTTTAATTCATTAACTATAAAGAACAATGGACATAAATGAAACATAAGCTTTAAATAAAAGCAAAAGTTACTCGATCTATTCAAAACACACCACTTCAATATATAACATATGCCAAAACAATTTTATTCCCTCCTTTAGTGGCCATGCGCACTAAACTTAACGTGTTAGTTTCCACTATTATACTACGTTTTCAAAACCATTGCATTACCGTATTCACAGGAACTTGCCAAGTTCAAACGTATACCCTCATCTTGACGAAGATGGATGTCCCAATGTTTTGCTCCTCAATATGTTAGCAATATGGCAGACATTTTTGGACTCATCAAAAATACCGGCATTTCAGTTTCCGATTTTATATATATATATATATATTAGAGTGCGTAGCCTAGTCGGTAGCGCGCTCGACTTCAGTGCGAGCGGTCCCGGGTTCGATTCCCGGTGGGGGCAAAAAACTTTCGGTGTTGACCCAGCATCGTGAGGACAATTGGGGAGCTGCTGTGAATAAAATACAGTGGCGATCACAGTGATCGCCTCTCCTCTCCCAACCCGTCTGGTCAGCGTGGGAGCAGTAGACCAACTCTTCCCTTCGGGGAGAGGCCTCATCCACTAGTGGATTGAATATGGCTGTGATTTATATATATTTTAGATTCAGATCACTGTGAGTCGGGTTACAAATAGCTGAGTACACGGCGTGTACCCGCCGTATATTCAGCGTTGTTATAATATTCGGGTAGGTACACGCTTCCTTCTAAAATTTCAAGGTGAGTACACGCCGTGTAACCACTTGTACCCTCCATTCCAGCCCTGGTTTTACCTCATGTTTGAGACTTTCTTTCTCACTATCTGAGAAATATTTTCTCATTTTTTGAGCACCATCACGTGTTCAAAATTGAGCAAAATTTAGTAGGAGCCAGATTGAGCCCAAAATTTTCTCAAATTCGAGATTTTTTTTTTTCGTTTTTTGAATAAACCTTTTTAACAGTGTAGGCTCTACAAATTCAAGAAAACTTAATCCCTAAATTAAGATTCTTCAAATATTGGGAAACATAATATTACCCGCAATATAGCCGAATCTATGGCATTACCAGTGGCGTATTCTGGTTTCAAAGCCTGGACTACCACTAACCGAAGTAATAAACACGTAGAAAGAGAATCACACATGCTATTGATGATAATGACGATAGGTGAACTGGTCTCCCTTTCATGTATGTTAATATTACTTGTGCAAATCAAAATATTTGTTCACAAGCTTAGGCTGCTGTGGTAGCCTAGATCCACAGGATACGCTCTTCGGTATTACGGAGTTCTATAATTATACAATTATTTTCCTTTTTTTCATATTTAGAGCAATTAGAAAATAATAAAAGTATAATTACCTAGTTTGATGGCTGTAATCTCTGCCAGCTGAAAGCTTAGCTTCGACTCGGCAGTAGAGATCCTTTAAAAAGAGGCATAAAAGGCGAGAAAAAGGTTCACAAAAACTGCTAGTTGCGCTTTAAAAGAAGGTTTGACAGCAGTTTCTTCTGTCTCTGAGGATAAAGATATAAAAACAGCAACCTTTTTTCTTTTTCCTACCGTGAGCCATTTCTCCAAAGACTGTACGCCATTTTTACACCTTTCACTCGATATTTTGAGACTATCTCAGCCCATGCTTTCTTCTTCCTCACCCCGAACCACACCTCACCCCCACCCAACCACTGTTCCATTTCTCTCTTCCCATAACCGTAAATCAAAATACAAAATTCTCCGGCGGCTGCCTTGCGTATCACAGCTGCTAGGTGGGTCGTATATCTTCCAGGCATTAACCTCCTCCTCGTCTCGGTTTGGAAGAAACGTAAGTACAAATATAGGCACCTACGAACGTCAGAGAAAAGACGATAGATTATTCTAGTCACTGAAGGACATATATATATATACGTTGGGTACTTTCTTTTTCACCTTTACAAATTATCCCTCCCACGCGTGCATCCAAATCAATACGAAAACTTTCAATACACACGTAAGAATGACTTTGCAAACACGTATATTACATAAACTCCTTCTTTCCCTGCACGTATACCATACGTACAGTAAGATTGTCAAGAGAACATTTGACAGGACAGATCTATAATTTCAGCAGAAAGAAAGCGACATTGATTACAGTGTGTTGACGTCCAAAGTAAACTAGAAATGCAGGCGCTTTTCTTAAGTCGGACGGAAGATAAATGTCTTCTTAAAACAGCCGTTATCCACAATGAAGAATGGTATGTTGAGTATCGTTGAAAAAAGAAGTTTTATTCCTGGCGCTTTGTATGTATATAGATAGGCGTGTCTGCATGCGGCGGCTTTATGAGGAGACTTCTTGCTTGAGTAATGTAAATACGTTTCTTATAGAAGCAGTTTCAGAGGTCGCAAGCGTTTCTTTTACATCGTTTAACTTTCCTTAATCATTTTGCTACCGCTAGCAATATTATTAATTTACATAGGAATAAATGAAGTATGACTGACAAACTTTACCAGGGGCGTAACTACTATACCCCGCAATGCAGGAGGGCCCGACCCTTCCAAGGTGACACTTCACCTTAACCTCTCAATGAGCGGAATCGATCTCCGGCCTTGGAGATCTCTTGCAGGGGGATCATAAAATGTAGTTACGCCTCTGAACTGTACCCATCAATGACATAATTTGAACGATTCATCATGATCGTCATCATCATCATTACTGTTCAGACAATCCGAACAAAAACACCAGAGGTGCAAAAA
>JAGDQP010005679.1:63549-74681 GCA_022664845.1 Lepisma saccharinum
TGAGTGAGTGAGTGAGTGAGTGAGTCAGTTAGCCTAAAATGTGCAATTTCAGGGGTCCACAACTAGAACATAGTTTGAGATACGAATATGAAATTTTGTACATCTGCACATATTTACCATATCTCCTTAACGGCAAAAGCTCATATTCCTATCTTTAACATCTTTTTTCTTACGGGGCCCCCAAATCGTCGATTTTGCCATAAACTCTTGTTCCTGTATAACATGCTTCTGGCAGTGCTGACGTTTTCTGACGTGAAGAACTTGGCTCATGCACTGCCGTGCATGTTGATAGAGGCAGATCCGTCCTGCGGCGGATCCAAGATTTTCGTGACAAGAGGCGCAGGTCTTACGAGTAGACCATGGATCTTTTCGATATTTCCTCACTAAATGTATTTTTAAAGTAAAAATTTACCATATTTTCCCCTCACATTGCTAAGTTTTATACATGAATATGAAACTGGTATCTCTAAAATTTTATATTTCTAAGTAAATTTATTTATCACCGGAAACAAATAGAAGCTTCTTCCGAGATAAATTCTTGAAATAATGTTATTAAAAAATACAATATTTTCGCTGGAGGAGGGTGCTCCCATGGCCCCTCTCTGGATCCGCCACTGCTTCCGTCTGCATTTTGGGTAAATAGAATTGAAAATATTTATACTTTTTAGGCACCTTTGGCTCAAACCGGAACAGGATAAGGGAAAGGTTGTCTGCCAGGATCTAGTTTGAAGGTACCATTCCAAGATTTACGTGTTGTAGCTGAGGAAAATCCGTAGAAAACTTAGTCAGGATTGGCGGCTGGTGAGATCGTTCTTAGGACCTTAGGATTCCGAAGCCAACGCTCTACCAACTGAGCCACGGCCGCTCGGTACGTAGATAGAAGCTGATTTTCTACTTGAATTCAGTGGCCTTGAATTATGGGACCAGGGATTCCGCCAGGATTTTCAGTTTGGGGGGTGTAAAGCCTAAATTGGGATGGTGTAAGTAGAGTTTTGCATGTTTTTTTTTAAATTGATTTTTGATCGTAAAAATGTTAAAGTTAGAGGGGGTGTTCTCGAGGATTTTGGGGATGACAGGTTGGACGGGTCCGGCGGAATCACTGTATGGGACTGTTTTTAATCTGGTGTCCCTAAAAGAGACAGGTCTCTCTTTTGATTAGTGTTCTCAATTTAAAGAATGCACACTCGTCCTGTCATATCCATTGATGCTATCGGGTTCACATTAACTTAAAAATTTACCGTTATTTGTCTTTGCTTTCGTCAATTGATACCATAAGCTTTAGTACATAGCTGTTTACTTCCAATTTCTACTTTCTCCCTGTGTCCTCTGTGGATGAATGGTAACGCTCGATGCTTTGTAATCAAAAGGTATCGGGTTCGATACAAGTTGAGACTCAAGTGGTTTAGAGCCAACTTTAAACTGTAGGTCCCATCCTTAGGACGTAATTTTCACCTGATGGAAGACAACGGTAAACCGACATCGGTTCGTCTTACCCAGGGACCTGGGTAATAGGCCTTTATTCGCACAGAACATTCATCATCTGTCTCTTACATTTTCTCCAATGTGTCATATTCCTCATAAATTCTTTATACTTTTTGCCTCTCCTTGACAACCAATGTTTTCTGCTGCATCAAGTAAACAATATTTTAGATATGTAGAAAAGCGAGGCGAAAAGTTCTAAGGACTAGACCTAGCCATGGCTACAGGAAGACAGAATAAAAATAGTATATGACATGAATCGAACGAAATTTCAAAATTATACTAAATTATAAAATCTCGATTTATTTAGAGATTGACAATTAGTGAGCGATTTTTCCTACATTCCGTCTAAATGTTCAGGTATACCCGCTCAACAAACACTCAAATAAGACCTTAAGGTGGGATCCAAACCATGGTTGGACTTCAGTCCGAGGGAGAGTGAAAATCCACATATCAACGCACAATACTACTCGCTACAAAAACTCCCTCTTCCCCAACATTCTTTTTTACCTCTTCGGTAACTCGATCACAGGAGTTCGCTATTAGTACCGGCAAAAAAAAAGTTATATTATTCGTTATCAATTCATACCAAAACGATAAGCAATGATTATTCTACCGGCCAGTAAAACCTTACTAAATAATAATGTATAGTAAGCGTGATGCGTGAGTGATTTTGGTTTGAAAATAGAGGTTCCGAGACGTTGTCACTGGTAATCCTTTATTTTTATATGGTGTTCCTAAGTTACACGGAGGAACATTTTTGTTTATGTTCTATAATAGACAGGTCAAGATCGCAATCACTTACGAGAAACTCTGCAATTGACTTCAAAAATGCCAAAATTTAGGATAATATTGTGAATAATCAGAAGTTGTTGGCTACTAAAAATTATCCTAGTTTTTTTATGTCTCTATACCCAACGTCGCCAACAATCAAAATATAGTATCGGTATCCATTTTGTAAATACACAAAAGTTGAAAACAAGTTGAACTATCGACCTTAAAATTTCATATTTTGTGGGCTGCGTAGCTAAAAGCAAACAATGTTGTTCTCGGATGTAGTTTTTTTTTTTCACATATGCCTTATTTTCTTGTGTAAATACCCACACTAAACACGTTCTATCCGGATCTAATCAGCCATTCGAAATTGGTCTAATCCACCCTGTCATATCCACTACATCCAGATTTTTAACTACTACGAAAGAGGTTCACCACCAGGTTGCAGCACGTGTCATGCAAAATACCTTAAGATTCCATATTAAAATCAGGTTCCATATTTCCACACTTTTCTCTATTTTAAGGATTATTTATCATCAGAAGAAGTGTAAAACAGAGAATGAAATTACAAAAGAAAATCTGCCACTGTGAAAGAAAGTAATCACTTCAAAAGAAACGATAAATCTTGGTAACAAAACCAAACATCAACTGTCAAAGAACTTCACTGATTGCAAACACCCGGAATCGGTTTAATTTAACCTGATAACAAAGTTTTTAAAAATGTGTCTGTTGGCTCATTGTGATCCAAGATTTTCATGGGGAGAGGGCTCACGTAGAATAGAGCAGGGACATTTTCAATATTTTCCTGCTAACTAGGAACACTCGCCAGGTGACAGAGCCCGATTTTGGTCATCAAAATTTGTATGTAGGTACAGCGTCTAGGTAAACATTCACAGCCTTAATTTTAGGTGCTGTCGTCAACAAATAACGACAGGGGAATCCGAGGAAGATGGAACGTAGAGAGCAAGTAAATCGAATACAGAAAACGCCTTTTCTTTTATAAGCTGTTATATATGTTGAAAGAAAATGACCATTAATGGATACTGGACAGGAGGTGATACATGCTGGAGGGTATGACGACAACGACCGCCATCTTGAAAGCGGCCATCTTGACTATGCTCCAAAATATTTAAACAGTAAGTGGATCACGTGATAGGGTCTATATCAATTTGTGCTGGAACCTGGATTGTTCCAAGAAACTCAATAACAAAGTCAATTTTGGCAGAACTCTAATTCTGTACGACAAAATGACGTGTGAAATTGATCTAGAGAATGTCACTTTCACCTATAGCACTACGCCTTCTTGAAACTGGGACTTCATCTTCCGTTAGTGTGTTTAAAACAGTATAGTGCACTTCATGTTGCGGCCATGAGAATAATATTTTAAAATATAACGGTACCTCTATCTGTAGTCGTTCATTTAACTGTTTCAACAAAATGTATTTTCTCATCATTCGACTCACACATTTTCCAAGTGAATTTCACGTGTTATTTTGTCGTACAAGATTAGAGTTAGACCAAAATTGATTTCATCATTGGATTTCTTAGAACATTCCAGGACACATTGATATATCACATGGCCCTTTTACTATTTTTTTTTTAAATGAAGCATAGTCAAGATGGCCCGCTTTGAAGATGGCGGTCATTGACGTCATATCCTCCCGCATACATCACCTTCTGTCCAGTATCCATTTGCTTTCAATATATGAAACAGTTTATAAAAGAAAAGCGTTTTTTGTACTCTGTATTCGATTTACTTGCTTTCTACGTTCCATCTTTCTCTGGTCCCTTGTCGTTATTTGTTGACCATAAAAGCTATAATTTTGGGTGCGAGGGCTTACCTATTGTCTAGTTCTGAGTTCTGTAGCCGCGAGAGAGGAGTCATAGCGTGGTAATAGGTGGGAAGATCCTTTTAATAGCCAATGCGAGGTAGATAGTAAAAGCGCGAGTTCTTGCTGATTACACGTACTTCCCACTTCACCCCGCGCGCTAGCCAAGACCCCTCTCAGAGGTTTACAGAACTCGGAACTACACAATAGGCACTGTACCTACATACGAATTTTCATCAAAATCGGGCTCTGTCGCCTGGCGAATGTTCCTTGCAAGTAATTTTTTAACATATTTCCTCTTATATTGCTAAGTTTTACCATGGAATAGGACGCCGTTATTGCGAAACCTGAATGTTTCTCGATAAATTAGATTTATCCAGAAACAAATCGAAGTTTTTCTGAGATAAATTGTTGAAATAATACTTTAAAAGTATTTTCTTTTAATAAGGGGTGGAGGATGGGTCCGCCACTGCTGTAATCTACGTAAAAATATACACAATAGTATGGGGAAGCATTAACCATGTGTTTTTTTCATGTGGAAATCTCCAATTATTTTCTATACTCTGTGAATTATTTTAGAAAACAAAAACAACAACAACATAACTATACTACAGAACATGGTTTCAAAACAATTTCTCCGAGAGAGAGAACTATAATAAAACGTTATAATTTTTAATAACAGACTGCATTGGCACCAGAGCTGAATGATGAACTGAAATTTGTACACATTTGAGAGAGAGAGAATACAAAATGATTCCACTTACCATATCAATTATTCTGTCACGCCACATCGTAGGACAACGATAACTGCCACGGACAGACGATGATACATGACAATTGACTTTACGACCTTTCTATTAAATCAGTACCACGTGTTTGTACACGGTTCACTGGTTACATCAATGAAAATATCGATCTGAGTAAAATTCATTGTTCTATTATTCATCCATTGAAAAAAAAAGGAGGTAGCAAGACCTTTTATCTACAATAGTACCATGTGGAGATTTTTTGGGTGATATTTCATTTAAAAAAAAAAAAACTCTTTATAAAGATTGATGGATCCCCACACAATACTGAAAGTAGAAAGTGTTGATAATAAATTACCTAACATGTCTAATTGCGGCAGAGATTATCCCAAGATCGTGTCCAAGTTTTGGGGAGCGTAAAGTCAAAATTAGGGGGTTAAGTAGAGTTGTGCAACGTTTCCATCATTTTTAACCGTAAAAATTTCAAAGATGGAGGGAACTCGAGATTTTGGGAGGGTTACACTCCCCCCCCCCTCTTGGGGGGATTAGGAGGTGTACAATCCCTTATATTCGGCTAGGGATCTCTATTTTCTAAAACTAGTCTTGTTTTTATTATAGTTTTTCCTCTTAATAATAAAATCGTGTCCAAGTTTGTAATTTTGTGAGATTTTAAAAAGGATTTTAACTAGTTTTTTTGCATATGGATTTTGAAATTAATATTTCCTTTCTTTGCTTTTTGAAAAAGAAATAGAACATATCGCAATGATGTGTTGCTATTCAAATTTGAACTTTTGTGATGTTAAGCTTCAGCAGCAAATGAAGACTTATGCACCCGCTCTGTCCGTCTGTCGACAATTTTCAACTCAGGAACTATTACTAGGGCTAGGAAGGTGCTTGAGATGTCGTTGGAAAGATCTCGACAAGACTATCTCATACCGGTATACACGATACACATTGAGGGGGCGGTTCCAGAGAGTTGGAGGGGGCCACAGAGGTAAGGGGAAATTTATATCTTTGAAACTACTAGGTTTAGGAAGATGATTGAGGTGACGTTGAAAAGATCTCGGAAAAACGAGTTAAAATCCATATAATTCTTCCAGATTGTAGCGGTGGTTCACGAGTTTCATGGTGAATTTAAACTTTGGAACTACTAGCGCTAGGAACGTGGTTGAAGAGTAATACTAAACCATATGCTCATTTTTTTGTAAATATCAATTTATTTTTTTATTGCGCCTCACATTTAAGGAAATGTTCTATTATTTTCGAAAAGAAAATAAATCATATCTTTTGAGTGGCAGCAATTTTCTCAGATCTGAAAGAAATAATTAGACGGAACCAGAATAACCGCAGTATTTGCTCAAATTGGATATTTTTTTTGTTTCCGATTCTGAGAAAGTATTTTTAAACAGTGAAAAAATATACCAAGGAGTCGATATGATTTATGACCAAATTAAGCTTATAAATTATTTCCTTGGTTATTTACTAACTTAATTAGCAGAAACAAAACTAAGCTTAGAACGAATATGTTTTTCGATGCGCTTACAGATGATGATGATCTCAGCAAAGAAGTTTTCCTATTATGTAAACTTGCTGAGGTCATACAAAAACCAATGAGGTACATCGTTGTTGCTTGTTGCTAATTGAGGAAAAGGATAGCAACAATTAAATCCTTTGGTTCTACTTCTGTCCCCTACAAGGAATGGGGAAAACAAGGGCAATTATAAATAAGTCCTGGCTTCAAAATCTTTTGTATTTCTCTGCAATTATAATTTCAATATTGTAGTACGTTTACTGTGGAAAAAGTATACTTCCTTTAAAAAGTTTAAAAAGCATCGTTTGAGCACCTCAAACGATTAAACTTTCGATCAGTTTCTCTGTAGTTTTAACATTCTTCTCTTAGTACGCAATGGTTCGTGGTGTCCTCAAATCTTGCAATGTTAATTTAACTTATTTCTCGACATCATACAATGATTAAATTTTGCACAGTGGCGTAAGTCAGGTGACAATACAATATTTCCTTGTTACTTACATATTTCTATATATTAATATATTTTAAAAGCAGATATTATTTTTCTTTTTAATACGGACTTCTTTATCCTAAAATATATATTACCCTGCAATCAAGTGACGTTTGGTTGGTTGCAGAACATTTAGGATTCGATCCACACGAACACCAAAATGACTCGAAAAAAAATACAAATGTTTTAAAAATAAAATAATACGTTGTTTTCTTTTCACTTCAAGTCAGGATTTTGCTTCTTTTTTTTATTTTGTACAATTTTTGTACATTTTTCACAATAGTTAATGGACCCTTCCCTGTGTGTGTGTTTTTTTTCGTATTTTAAAAATACTGCACAATTAACGAGGAACAATGAAATTTTTGAAAGCACTCCGGAAAATACTTATAAGTTTAACGAAGTTTTTGGCAATAAAAGAAAAAAGGTCTTCGACATATAATACGTGAAATTATTAGTTTATGTAATGAAGTGGCTACAGGACACTACAAATTAGTAATAAATAACATACAAATAGAGGAAATATAGAATAGATTATTAAACCAATATTATAGAAACACAATATTATAGAATATTGGTACATAGGAAGGCACAAAACCATAGCCATCAAAATTAACTCGCTTGACACTAACACTAGCTCTGTGACCTTGATATTTTCCTCCAGTAATAGAAAATGAAATCAGATTAATAGTTAATAAAGATGCAAATAAAAAGCCAAGTAAACCCTATTTTCGTGATTAAAAGATCTGTAGAATGTATTGCGGTTCTACTGCCACATATCTGTAAACCAAGTGCTGCAAAGGATTAATTTTCAGGAACAATTTCAAATATCAAAACTTATATAAAACGAGGAACGTAAAACAGATCCATGAAACTACTGATCAATCAATCTCCATTATTTTCAATATTCGAGAAATTTACTTCCATGAATAATTATGACAAGTATTTTCATAGATTTATCAAAAGCATTTCACTGAGTAAATCACAAAATCCAAATCCTCAAGTTATGGAGTTAAGGAGAGGTTAAGGGTCTGATATATGATTAGTTTCAATCCTAACTATAATGGAGAATAGTATACACGCGAATTGATTCTCCTATTTCGAAATATTTTGTTTCAGTGTACCACAAGAGTCAATAGTAGGTTCAGTGTTCATCCTAGTGTACATGAAAGATATTCCTAGTCACATATCTCCCTGTGAAACTGTCTGTTCACAGTTGTACATAATGTAGTGTGATAACAGAGAATCAAATTCACATACACAAATAAAATCCGTTTTAATAAATTTTCTCTTCAAAGATTTGTAAAGGTCCTGCATCCATATGATATTCTTTGAAATGATTTTTATAACCTTTGAGAATCAGGTAAGTTTCATTCTGTCCCTGTCTTTGTGGAAGTGCAGCTTTCGATGAACTGGACTTGCCATTTTCACTTGTGAAAGGCTCCTCAAACTGGAAGTTCTATTTTAAACAATTCTTTTACACCATAAACTTATAGAGGTCATAACTTATGGCATACTGGATCAAACTTCCTTATTCAATTATTGAATTATATTTGTGAAATAATTGCAAGATGTCTTAAGTAGGATGAACAAATACAGAAAAAATACATACACTTGATTGCGGGCGAATAATTTTATCCAGATATTTTTTTAAGTAATTACTCTACATCAAGTTGCAAGGTAAGTACGTCAATTCGCACAAAATGATCAATTGAATGTAATGTTCATTATGAGTGGTAATGCTCATGTAGATAAGATGATATTGCAAGTGGAAGCTTTAGTCTTTACAATCTATAAAGAGAATTCTTTAAGAGAGACTTTGTTTGCTTTGCATTTCGAGCTCTTTGTTGTGCTCTTGTCAACACATCTCAATATGTCAATAAATCTTGTTCAAGATTACCCTATTGGAAGGTAATCCTCACAGAAGCTAAACGAAGGATGTTTTGATAGAACACAAACATTGTTGAAGATTAACACAGAAAATAAACAGACATCTTCTTCTCATATGATAATTGTGAAAGAAAATGAAGATTAAATTGTAGAGTTTAAAGTAATTCTTATTTTGATTTGGGACCCCGTGTCATCTTAGCTACCTGGAGGCTTACGCTACTGGACACACAGAATTGTACCTCAAATATGGGAACAAAATAGAGCCTTAATTGCTTAAAAAAACAACATCGAAGTAAGTTTTGTTAATAAAGATCTATCACATTTACGGCCACTAACTTTGAAAGGAAGTGAAGAAGTACTGAAGGGGAGTTTGTGCTCCATTGAGCTAATATCCAATTCAATCGGAAATGTCGTTTAAGAATGAAGAAAAGAGAAAAGATCTTTCCCAGTATAGATTTTTCCCTGCAGAAGATTTTGGACCAATCCCAAATGCCTGATCAGAGAGGCACTTGTTATGAGAGGTTTGAATGCACGAAGACTTTTGAGAGGGACTGAGTGGAAGAGTACGTCGGTGTGTGTATTTGACTACAACTCGTTTCTCTATAAAGAAGAAAAGTATTACGAAACATGTAAACGGAACAAAATCCTGGCGAAGTTCTTATTTCAAAACCAGCAAACTACAGAGGACTTCGTGATTGTGCAGGAAATTCCACTCCCTTGAAGACATTTTGCTGGAATGATTCCAGTGGTCATAACTCTCTTGGCAATGACCCTTAAGGCTAGTAGTGTATACTCCTTGAATCAGGAAGGATCGCTCGCTGGCTCAGCAGCTTTGTATACGAAAATTAGGAAGTTATTCTCATTCTCTTCCTCTTCTCTTGACGTTAACCCCGTAATTTCAGCGTCCCTTTTCATGCTACTTGCAAGAAATGCTGGAAATATATTAGAGAAGTAGTTCTACTGTTTCCTCCCGAAAAGGTATTCAAGTACAGAAGCCGATGGAGATTTTTTAATGAAGTTTAAAACAAGCTTAAATTAAGCTCATCACAAGATTTTCTCTACATTATTATAACAATTCGAAACCCATTTTTTTTTTTTTTTTTTTTTTTAGAATAATATTTCAAATTTTGATGCCCTTTTAATTATATCTTTGTTGGTCTGTGTGTCTGTAACGCAGGGAAACATCTCAACCTTTCATTCCATTAGCTTTATCCCCATAAATTTTATTTTCTTACCGTATTCAATTTGTTGAGATGAGGAACATTTTTACATATTGTATTATTCCACTTAAGGAACAGTTCCAGAGAAGTAGAGTCTCCTTTCCGGGATGATACCTTCAACTTAGGCCTTAGGCGACTCATTCCCGCATCCGTTCCCGTACCCTACCCCATCCTGAGCCATAAATACCTAAAGGATCATAAATACATTTAATTTCTTCTTGCCTGAGTCAAACCAACAATATTTGGTTCATCAAGAAATCAGGTCAATTTAAACTTTCCGAAGGAAGTTTATTCTATATATTGTAGATTGTGTTTGTAATAGGCCTGCCGTAATCATTTTTTTTTTAAATTTCAAGTATATTTGCTTTTAGTAAGCCCACTAAAATGTTGGGGCCGCGGTGGACCAACGGTTAGAGCGCTCACCTCTGTCGCTTGTGGTCGTCAGTTTAAATCCTGCTCGTGCCATGCGGGTTTTGTGGTTGACAAATACTGTATGCGTGGGGTTTCTCGGAGTTCGCCTGTTCCCTCCCACTTTCTTCAATCCACCAATCATGCCGTCATCATTCATTCAGCCTAAGCCAAAGTTGTCTAAAGGCCTTAAAATTAAATTCAGAATTAAAATTCTACTAAAAACATGCGTTTTTTTCTTACCTAGGGGCTAGGTAGCTTTAAGCTCCCTCAGTTTCGTTATGATATGTTACGTAATCCAAAATTTGCTATATCAAATTCAGTGACTCACTTCGAAAACATTGATTGTCGTTCTACGCCATCATCAAGCATGAATGGGTAAGGTCTATCCCACCATCTTTGATTTCATTGAAATTTGGGATGTGGCATTTATAGACAAATATAACAACCCTGATTTTTTCACCATATTTGTTCTGGTATGATTTTGGATGTGAATTAGAATAAGTTTCTACTTATTGAATGTTTATAACTAAATTTTACTTTTAATAGCACTATTGTTTTTTTAAGTTAATACTTTAAAGCTACTTTTGTTCAAAAATCTTCAAATTCAACGTGGCTATTGAAAATTGGATGAGAATTTGTGAAAATCTTACCCAAAATGACATTGAAGAGTTGTTAATGTACCATAACCAAAAGAGTTCTTAAAGTGCACATAGGTTACATTCGATTTTTCATAACTTTTCGATTTTTCATAACTTTTCGATTTTTCAT
>JAGDQP010005680.1:0-71423 GCA_022664845.1 Lepisma saccharinum
ATTTCAATAGCCCCAGCGGTTTAGGCTGTGTATTCTATACAACAATGGGTTCGGTGGCCATTTTGGATCCCAGATGGCGACCGAGTTTGCTCATTAACGAACTAAACCGAGCTATTAAGCCTAGAAACAACATAAAAATTTGGTTCAAATTTGAATAGTGGTAGGTTTCCTTTTGGTGTTTGAAATGCTACAAAAATAGTTATGAAAGAAATAACGGAAAGACATAGGTTTCTTCCAGGGATTTGAACATAGATAAGAAAATTGGAGGAAACGGGAGAACCCAGAGAAAAATGTTTTGGACCCTCGTGAGTCGATTAAGGGAGGTTTGATCCAAATTGTCTTCTTTTGCTTACGGAAATTTCACCTTCGAAATCTATCTAAAAATACCGTACCTGACTTACCTAACCTCCACATGCGTTTGTTCACTAATCTTATTAAATTTCCTAATGCGTTTATATATACACCCTCCATTCCAAAAGAAACCGAACGTTTTAAAAAAACAAAAAAAACAATGTACATTTTGGAACAAATCATTTTTATTAATCAATGTATTCCCCTTCTGCATCGATACACATATTTGCACGCTCCAACAAGTTGTCAAACGACTTCTCCATGTCCTTTATTGGAATGGTCTTTAGGACGGCGGTCGTCGCCTTCTCAATGGCTTCAATCGATGCGTGCCACTTTCCTTTCATCGCCAAATGCAGTTTCGGGAACAGATAGAAATCGCACGGAACGAGATCTGGTGAATAGGGCGGATGATGCAAACGAATAATGTGATTTTTGACCAAAAATTCAGTTACAAGTCGCGAACGATGTGATGGTGCATTATCGTCCAAAAGAGTCCAACTGCCGATTTCTCGATATTCGGGCCGAATACGACGAATTCTTGCCAGCAAACGCTTCATGACGCCCAAGTAAAACTCTCCAGTGACTGTCTGGCCGGGCTGAACAAATTCTTTGTGGATAATTCCTTTTGAATCGTAAAAACAAATCAGCATCACCTTAACTTTTGACTTCACCAAGCGACTTTTTTTGGGTGGTCCTTCATCCGGCGCTCTCCATTCAGCACTTTGCCGCTTTGTTTCGGGCTCATATTCAAAACACCACGTCTCGTCACCAGTTACAATCGATTTCAAGAAGTTTCGATCCTGCCGAGCACTTTTAACAATGTCTTTGCAATGCGCAATTCGATCAACGTTTTGGTCTTCGGTGAGTTTGTGTGGTACAAACCGCGAATTAACCTTCTTAAGGCCCAAAACTTCGGTCAAAATGCGGTATGCGGTTGTTTGAGGAATGCCTAATTCCATTTCAATAACTTTCACCGACGCTGTTTTGTTATGTTTGATGAATTCACGCACTTTTTCGATGTTTTCTTCCGATAATCCGGTTCTGGGACGGCCTGATCTTTCGTCATCATCCAGCATCTCTCTACCCGATTTGAATCGCCTGAACCACTCGTAAACTTGTGTACGGGATAGACACTCATCACCATATGCATTTTGTAGCATTTGGTGCGTTTCAGTAAAAGGTTTACCCAGTTTAACACAAAACTCAATTGCAGCTCGTTGTTTGAAACTCATTTTCCGACCGATGTACACAAAACACTGACAGTTGAAACGCAATAACTTTGTTGCCGTGCATCCAAATGTCATGACATTTATACCAGTTGTCAATGAGGGACTACGCCATCTACCGGTAAAATATTACAACAGATGGCACTAGTGGTACTATTTGTTTTCAAACGTTCGGTTTCTTTCGGAATGGAGGGTGTATAAAGAGAAACGTTATTTTCATTAAGAAAAAAAAAACTGCACCAGGTTTCGATCCAGGGTTATTTGCATTAGCTTTCGAACATGCTATCAATGCGCTAAATGGCCAACTGGATGCAGTTGTTTGGAAGTACTATTTACTCTTAAGGAGTAATGCGCATGCGCGAGGATGGCTCAGCTCTTCCTGTCGCTAGTCGCAAGTTATTATACTAATTCAGCATGAAACAATTACGCGTCCCCCCACCCACCGCTTTCTACTTTCCTGATTAAATCGTGTTACGCGTTCTTTTCCACCAGTAAATCCAAGCTCCGATAATTACATAGAATAGTTTTACAACAGTTATTGTAGAAACTAAACTACCTTCGTCCATAATCTCTACTGCACACGTAACATGATAGAGGTAATTAGGTTATTCTAAAATATTGTTTTAAACTTCTTTTTCACAGACGGGAATAACTAACTCGCATTTAGATACGTTTTCATACACTGATATTTCTAACTGCTATTGTTAACAGATGTTTACATATAGCAACTATTACTATCACTGCTACGGAATAAAAAGCAGTTTTGCACATTTGTAGGGCGAAATTTCTGTCAGTGGATAGACGGGAGAAAAAATTGAATTTATTACTTAGGCCCCCTACTTGTAACTTTCGAGTTCATTGTGCATACATTTCTTGTAAATAACATTGATTTGAAGGTTTCTCTTGCGTTTTTCTTCATTTTCTGGTCGATTTTTCCATTCTTACGTCTCAGCACTTAAAAATGAGCAGACGTTTTTCCATAAGTTTGCAGAAGGCAACAAATCCACCAACTTTTTTTAACTCTACAGGAAAAACTACAATACTTGTAAACTGTCTGAGCAGTACGAAAGTATCAGAAGACCGTTTTGAATATTCAGTAGCAATATTGTTTCCTTTCAATAAATAATAAACATATTATACAGTATTTGTTAATTTCCCACAAAACAGCTTTTTGGATTTGTTGCCTTCTTCAAACGTACGATTCAATTGAGGATTTCCATTCGTTTGGAAGCTCCTCCTTTCTCCATATAGCACTTATCAATTTATGTAGTTCCTTGATTAGTGCCGTTCCTCCCGATTTAATTAATTCGGCTAGAATATTGTATATTACTGGTGATTTGAAATGTTTCAATTTCTTTACCGACATCTCGATCTCGCTAGGTTCGGGAATCTACGGTTCTGCGGTATGGATTTCAAATTCCTCTGTTTCTTTCCCGTTGTTTAAATTAAGAGGTTTGTCGAAATAACTTTCACACATCGACAATTTTAGACGGACCCGCTGAAGATCTCCAAGTTCATTTCTAATCATTCCTAACCTCGGATGGCAACCTTTTCTTAACGATTTTACCTCTTTGTATAGATCTCGTATGTTATTTGCTTTGCCGTTTTCCTCTATCTTCTGCCTAAGATATTATCTCTGTTTGTTTCTGAAGCCACGTGTTGCGTTTCGTTCCCCGTTACTGTATTGGTTGGTATTTGCTTCGCATTATTACTGCCTTGCCTGTTGCCTTGCTTGTTTTCGTTCCTCATAAATCTTAAGGCATTCTTAATCAAACCAAGGTTTGACTTTCTGTTGTTTCTTTTAACCTACCCGTTCCTTCGCTGCGCTCTTAATTCTTTCACTAATCGCCTCCCACATCTGAAGATTACCTTCAACGTTTCTTTCATCCAATTTTACTTGTAATCCTTGGTTTCTGGACTCCTCAAATACTCCTCTTCTTACTTTACTATTCGCTCTTCTCTGCTTAAATAAACGAACTATCTTCTTCTTATATTACTATTCGTTTTCTGTGCTTAAATAAAAAAACTATCTTCTTCTCACTTTGCTATTCATTTTTCTGTGCTTAAATAAACAAAATTATCACATTCTTACTTTACTATTCGTTTTTCTGTGCTTCAATAAATTAACTATCATCTTCTTACTTTACTATTCGTTTTTTTGTGTTTACTTAGAAGAACTATTTTCTTTTTACTTTATTGTTCCTTTTCTTTGCTTAAATAAAATAACGTTCTTCTTTCTACTTTACTATTAGTTTTTCTGTGTATAAATAAAAGAACTATCTTCTTCTTACTTTACTATTTATTTGGCTGTGCTTAAAAAAGAACTACCCTTTTCACATTTTGGGTAAAGCAAGAGAATTAAGTTGCCTGATTCAGAGATGCCTAAAGGTCATAAATTAATTGAAAGTCGAAAGAATGATGTGTAGATATTTTGCTTTTAAAACACTAGGATTTTTTTCAGTTTTGAAAAAGATACAGTATCCCTTTAGCGTACACGTATGCATGCATTCACAATCACTTTCAGTGTATCGAATTTGAAACAAACTGATGATAACGGTTTTCAACAAAGTGTCATTCCCAAAAGAATTTTAGTCCAGCAGTTGGAGGACATAATCAAAATTGATTGTACAAAGATCATTTATGCAGTAATACGTATAATCAGTTATACTTAACGTTCCGGAAAGTCCAAGGATTAGGTGTGCTAATGGACATAATGGTATGGAAGAGGATGTGAAACAAATATGCTTTTTGAATCGTCGCAGCATCAAATGCAAATTCTCGTAATATATTTCATTTTATGTTGAGCTGTGGTTGTATGAAAGCGTGTAAAGTTATTTTACTATTAAATATCCGAGAATTGGAAATAACAATTCCTCTTGGTTTCATCTTTCAGAAACAAAATGTGGTCCTGATGATATCAATGTTATAATGCAATATGTGTAAAGTATAACATTTTCCCCCAGTAGCACAAATGTTTATTAAACGTTGATACAACCATTTAATGTGCTTGCCGAGAGACGTCTTACTGCAGATATGTAACTAGAATAGGCCCCATCAATCTGCTTATCCGTACACAATAAATAAAAAGTAAATAACAAGGCACTGTGTTAAAACACGTGCTGGGAAAACAAACTAAAACAAAGAGAAAGACGTAGTTCAGCATCGTTTTGTCATCTGAAAGTTCTTGGTTCAAAAATCTGTTTAAGCTTCAGGAAAACCAGGTGACTATCAGGATTGTATGAAATAAGACCCACTTACCATTACTTCACTTAAGGAGTAACCCTACCCTCCATATCTTACCCCACGGAGTGACGCAACCTAACCATTACTTGCCGTACGAAATATTGGTAACCCACTTAGTTCAATCAAAGGAATCACCTCGTCTTAATTACCCTTAGAGTGACTCTAATTTACCATAACTTGTTACACATCATAAATATACTAATCAACAAAGACTTGCTAACCTAACGTTACTTTCACCATGAAGTAACGTAGCCCCACCATTACTTGCTTTACGGAATATAATTCTAATCAACAATTACTAATCCCTAAATGTTAACACAACCTACTACACAACCATGAAATAACTCTAACCTACCACAATTTCCATCATAATTTCAACAATCCACACCAACAATGAACAGCGATTAAACAGGCTGAATCTTAGTAAACAAGATACAACCTTGGTAAGTTAATAATAATAATAAAACTGAATTTAAAACCATGCATTTATTTTGTTTTCTCTTCCCATCTTGTGATTGTTAGATCAATGCTAGATTTTCTAATGAATATTTAGTGGTCCTTTGGATTATGAGTTATTGTTGGTTCATTAACACTGGAAGTAGAATTTTTCGAATAAAATCGTTGACATTTCTTGAGTGAAAATATTAAAAAGATCGTAAATAAGATAAAATTTATTGAGTAGAAGGGTAATTTTCTTGAGTAACCAAAAATGGTAAATAATCGTTTCCAAAACTTTGGACATAAACTTAGTCCGAGAGCCAGAGCACGATTTATTTACCCGAAGAGTGCAAAGCTTAGATGATAATGTTTTGTTAGTATATGACGTAAGAACGTCAGTAAAGCGAGTCATACAAAAATCAGGCGGTGGAGAGCTGTGTTATGATGACATCAATTTTTTAATGACGATAACTTTTCACTCAATGAACATAGGAACTTGGTTAATGCGTCAAAATGAAGATAATGTATGTATTAAGTATTTGAACCCATTGGCGTTACATATATTGCCACCATTTTTAAATATGGCGCATATTTTGCTCAGAATTTAATTTCGTTTGCTTCACTGTATTCATTTAATGGCAAATATTTATGAAACCGTTAGAGATATCAAGAAACGTTGTGATATAAACGTAATGAAGCAGAATCTGAGCTTTCCAACGATATCAATATCATTACAGTATTTTAAAAAGTTAATGAGATACTGGAGTTTACGTAGCTCATGGTGTTGTGTCCTCGACCTTCAATATTATGCAGAACGGAACACTGTCCACGTTTTGTCCGAGGTCATAAGGGTTTTACTTACTTCATGGAGTGCAAAAGGTTGATAAACATTTTTTGACATATGACGTAAAAGTTTCAGAAATGGAATTAGCTACAAAATTCAAGTGATGAGGAGATGCGTGATGACGTAATCAATATGACTGCCTTGGTATTATGTACGGCCCCTTGCTTCATTAAAAGAGACATAACTTCGCAAATGTCCATGATATATAAAGATGATTCTTTTTGTGAAATAACATAAATCGTTATAAGATAATTTAATTTGAACGTATTGTACAAATAGGAAACTCACGTGTCCTCTTCACTTTCATTGGAACTGCTGTCGTTACTGTCAAAACTACTTTCCTCGTCTTCTGTTTCGCTGTTCTCTTCTGTGGCAATTTCCTGATGTTATTGGAATGTTGGACCATCGTACCAGTTTATGCAATATTTCCAATTTTCCAAGAACCAGCCGTGTTCTGTAGGATCAAATCCTTTGTCGGGTTTCTTACAATTGCTTCTTGTCCATGCCACTGAGTTGTTTATTTTATTTTATTAATTTATTTTTTAAGGCTGTTTTAGATGGAGCCATCAATGTTGGATCCTCTAATTTTGGAAAATACTTTAGATTGTATTTCGGGAGAGGTTTTCTTCATAAATATACTGTGCCTTACCTCACTTACAGAGGAATATGTAGGGTTCTCGTACATTGCATAGGCAAATTTCTCCAACAATCGGATGTTACTTTATAGTTACTGATTCACCTAGCTGGCTAAGAATTTCTTTAAATTCGTTACTTCTTTTCATCATTTTCAAATAATTTCACTTTTCCATATTTTGAAAAAGCAGCTGTCAAATCAGACCCTTTAAAAGCATCGCATCCAGGTAAGGCTTATACCAGAGCATGTCAAAGATTCTCTGCGATGGAAGTTACATTAATCATCCTTCTTCTGCTGTTAGAAGACAGTCCGCAATCAAACTAAACCTGAGAGTTCATGAAATGCTGTTGATGGTAAATTAAGAATGCCATCACATCTGTATAATTTGCTCTAACAAGGATATTCTTGGCTTGACCACTAGTAGGCAATATTTGTTGGATGTGCCAAATAATCCTTGTGTTTGCCTCTTGATGATTGCAAGGAAGATCAGGCACCTCCGTTGCTTCGACACTAACTTCCTTGTAAGTGTACTTGTAACATTTAGTATCTGTTCCGACAAAGATAATTTTGCCTTCCATAAATGAAGTCTTCCACTCATTGTACAAGAGAGATATAAGTGGCGCCTTAAACATGTCATTTCGAAGTGCATCATTTACCTTATTAGGAGTTTTCTGACCTGAACCTGTTGTTACCTTGATGTCACTAAGTTTTGCAGGAGCTCGCCGTTCATGTTCTCAATCGTTTATACTTGGATAACCGTAAGTGTCAAACACAAGGCGCACTTCCTTAGCTGGTGTGCTGGTAGAATTGTAATCCAGTAATTTACTAACCTTCCAGCATAATAGGTTTCCAGAAATTTTAAAGTGTGCAACACCAACATTGCATCGAATATCTGTATCAGGTTGACTTGAAGTTATATCATGATCAGCACCTACACTCTGATACGTTTCTAACATTGCATCAATTTACTTTTATCGGTTTTATTCATTGATCTACAAACCCAGCACTACTACCACCATATCAGATAAGGAAGTGCACCTTGTGTTTGACACTTACGGTTATCCAAGTATAAAAGATTGAGAACATGAACGGCGAGCTGCTGTAAAAATTAGTAACATCAAGGTAACTGGTGCAGGTCAGAACGAACGAACGAACTAGAAAGAACGAACTATTGTAATACGAACACCATTAAATAAATCACCAGCCGTCTTTTTTGTAGCGATATACTACTTATATACTGTACTTGTTGAGGAACAAATAATGCTTCATCTTTCTCCTTTGACATTTGCTATTTGTATATTGTGACGTTTTGCCTGTAGAAGGTGATATTATATGGTATCTAAAAAATACGCTTCTAAATTAACACAATGTAAATAGCTAAAGCTTTTTATAATACGTCTCGTGTGGCCATCTCTGCCGTATTTTAGGAACAAATGCTCGTTTGATGCTTTCAATAGAATTTGTGTATAAAATAAAAGCAATGGTTAAATCCCATTACTTTTTCAAAGATAAATTTTTGCCAGATTTAAAATAAAAATAGTATCAAATCAGAGTAAATATACTACATTTTTAAAACTAGGGTAGCCCTGAATTATTTCAATCAGAAGTAGCTATAACCATCAGACGAATAAAACAGATCAAACCAGTCATAAGTTAGGAGATCCCCCCCCCTCATTGGTACTTCAGTGGAAAGAGAGCAGACTAAAGAATCGGCTTGCAAATCACCATCGTATTGACCTGTCTTTGCCCCTTTGATCGATATAGCCCCGGTCTACTCTACAAATGTTTGAATTATATTATGCCATATGAAATATATATATTTTTTTTATTTTCTGTAATATGCCAGGTCAGATACTAGCATTATACGCAAACATTCTTTGTAGCTTTGAATACGTTTCAAAAACTACACATCAAGAGTTTTTCGGACAATTTTGATATTTTTTCCTCATTACTAAAAATGAACTCATTTTTCATAAAATGTAACACAGGAAGAGAGAATGAGGGAGACTCATTCAACCACAGCAGGAAAAAAACAGTTCACAATAAACTCAAAAATGGAGACGAGGAAGTAACCCTGGATGACAGATGCGGACCATGTACGCCTCCAGTTTCTTTGAGGCGTTTGTTTCGTTACACACAGCTGCTGCGTTAACAAAGTGGAGATGGAAGTCTTTCTTTCTCTCTCTCTGCTTCTCGAAAACAGAGAATCTCTGTCCCTTTCAACTTTCCTCTTAATGAAAGCTTCTGAAGAGAGAGAGAGAGAGAGAGAGAGAGAGAGGAGCGAAAGAGGGGGTAGAATGGCTAAATCCAGAAGATAAGAACAGCAGTTACATAAATGCTGTACTGTCCACCATTCTCCTGTTAGGCGCTTCTGCTATTAAGAGAAAGGAAAAAGCCTTCCCGGATGAAAATTTCGTAATGACTAACATCCAACAACATTTCCTAAGTTTTTTTATATTTTATACATGAAGAGTCCAGAGACCAAGGGATACAAACAAGTGATTGACAAATAGAAAAAAGTTAGAGGCAATCTTTTATATATAACCCTAAATATGTGTGACAGAAAACTGTTATATTTTGTGCAAAGGAACCTTAGGACTTAATGTGTTCATCTACGAAATATGATGTATTGGCGTTACAAATATTTTGGTTTATAAATATATAAACGATTACCTCTAACTTTTGTATTCGCCAATGTCGCTTATACCCATTAGTTTCCGGAGTCTACATATAATAAATGAGGAGTGGTCAAACTCAGAGTTCAGAGCCTCTTGCAGTGCTTTGAAACATAATATGAGGAATATAATCTGTTAGCTTAAATATTTTATCTATAAAAGGTACATGTACTGTAATTTGATTAAGCTTTATAATCACTCAGCGAGTAGTGCCGTAATGTAGGAGTTTCCTTTTAGTTATGTATAAGAAACACACTTTTGTGAAAGTGCTTTCAGACGAATCTTTATTGCCTTTGTGACTAATTGCTGATTTTATCGTATTTGTTTCTAAATATTAACTGTAAAAATATAGGCATTTTACACTTGATATACACAAGTTTTCTGACACTTTTTTTTTGTTCAACATTATATACTCTATCTGTGAGTGAAGTGAAGTAAGAATTCTACATCTTGTAATTTACTTCCTCAAGTAACTTTCGTGTGAGAAGTAACTTCTGCTAACTTAGTGTTGGAATTTTACACTGTACGTTTTTCTCCCCTCGACTTGGCTAAAATAGAAACTGTCACTATTTTTTGTCCTGAAATTCCTCCAACTACCAATGAGCGAATGCCGGAGAGATCTCACTTATACTCAACTGCTATACTATACCACTTTTATAAAAAAATACCTCGACATGAATCCCCAAATAAGGTTTCTTTTAACGAAAAGGTGTAACGAATTGATCTGCAATGACATTGGTATATGCAGTACCATTAAGATTTGCAACTAAACACTAAAATGTTGACTTCGCAATCGGAGGTCCTGGGATCGACCCCAGCTGCCGCTCATCTTGACTGAGGTTTTATTAGGACCTTTCGTCAGTCATACAAGGCCAATGCCGGGATGGTACCTACTAAATAGGACCTGGCAGACTACTTACCAAAATACTCTCGTCTACCCTATTCCGTCCTGGACCTGAGATGCCTAGCGGTCATAAGTAAATTCAATTACAATTAATGTAATGCAAAAGATTAAAAAAAAATAGTGAACTTTCTCAGTGTGGTCCAGTTAAATCATTGTAGCTTCAGGAGCGGAAAAAAGGAAAACCGAATAAGCAATAGACTTTTCCAGTGTATAGGTCTATGGCATTTTTCTGGAAAACAACGCCCTCCACCACCACGTGGTATCATATAAAAACTTATGATGTGAGGGTTTCACATAGCGTGTATGGTCTCGATCAGTTTAATCATTGAGGATCAAAGAGCGACGAAAGGGAGGGGAAAAGAGGACAAGATCTTGATAATCTCAACAATCAACACCAACAATGAACATCGATTAAAGAAACTGAATTAAAGACAGCGCATTTATTCTTTTCTCTACATTCATACTTTGCGTTGCTTGATCAGTGGGATATTTAGTAATAAAATATTGAGGGGCTGTAAGACTAGTTTACATATTTGAAATAAGCTATTGCATTCAGAGAAATCTAACGGTAAAAAAAGGAAGCCTTTAAAAAATTAGTAGGAATTTAGCGAACACATTAAGAATGCTATTTCTCTGTAGTATTGCTTCGTTTCCCTACTAAATTAAGTATAAAATATTTGTATAGTTACAAAATGCACTCAAGATGGCAGGATATCTTATTCAGTAAACTTTAATTTGATTAGCACCGGATACACTGTTTTCGAAATATCACAAAACAGGATTAAATCGGTATTATTCTTTGTTTATTTTTGACTATTCTTAGTTAATCTGTTTAAAATCTGTTTCAAATCATATTTGTCAGGTTTTGTGCTATACGCTAGCAATTGTATGACTTCCTGGATACTAAACATTCAACTTTGTATTTCACTACAAAAATGACAATATAATAGACAATGTGTCTGGTATATGTAGTACAAAAATTAGTATTGGTTTCGGAAATAAATATTGAATGAGCGTAGTAGTATGTTCTGCTGGACTATTAAGATAGCACAAAATATATTACAAACCATTAATATCACCTTTTGTTGCACTTTTCCAAGAGTTAACCGTATACTCTTCATCGTGCACATTTTCGCGTCCTTCACTAAAGAATTATCACACATCTCCGTACCACTGAACCCCTATAAGGATGCTCTCCATACCCTGTACAGAGTAAACAAAAAATGCCTGTGTTGATTCAACATCTTTCGGTGATCCAGCGTGACCATTTTTGCGTTAAAACAATACAGCATACAGTGTTGATCTCAATACTAGCAGTAAGAACAAAGTTACGGCTGCAGCGGTATTTGAACATGGGTTGCTGAGTTACAAGTTCAGCATCTGAGCTAAATCGCCAGACAGAAAAGCTGGATTCAAACAGCATAGGGATCAAAACTATGTTGATGAACGCCAAACACGTGCAAAGCGACTCGCACGATTTATGTAATTGTTTAAACACTTTTCCATGTCAATTAAGGGTCAGAATTCCCATTCATTTAGAATATGTTTCCTTTTCTATAAAAGCAAGCGATCAAAATGGCGACAGGATAACAACTTGGTGTTTAATCAGAAACAAAATGTTGTAGTCACGCTCGCACACCGAAAAGTGTTGAATTAACATAGACATTTTATTCTGTATATTGACAAAGAATTTCATTCGGTTTCGTTCATAGCAATCAAGAAACGGATTAAAGACGCCATTTTATATTTCGAGGGTTTCTCGAGTTTCGTAAAACATTATAAACATAGAGTACAATACACAAACGCTATTCAAATGTGTGTAAAATAGAGTACCTGTCTTACCAGAAAATAAGTAAACTTGCTACGCATGCTCCCCTTTTGACCACAGCGCTGCAGCGGAACTATTTGTAAACGGAACTTATTTTCTGGATATTCCTCGTATGCTAATAATAATAATTTTTAGTGTGTTGGCTGATACTAGAATTTTTGGTAGCGTAGAGAAAATTAGTGAAATATGTGGAAAGGTGAGAAAAATACTTACAAATAATCCCAGAATAAATAGAATATTGAAACATCATTTTCAGAATTGCTCTGTACATACTCATAACCATCCACTTGCTTAGGATAACTTTACAGTGTAAAATGTTTTGATTTTACGGTGAAATCTTTGGCGTTAGGGAACCAGTGTTACACTGTCAAAAACAACGGTTTTAGAGTAAAATTGCTTTTCAACAGCATTTACAGTATTATTGTACTATATGCGCCTGAATGAAATCGGAATACCAGACTCGGATTTTCACTATTTCCGATACCTACAACAATATGCTACTTGTATTTCCACTATCCAGCCATTTTTTTATCACTGTCAGTATATTATAATTTGTGTGGATAGTCTCAAATTTGTTAATAACTGAAGCAGTTGATACTGGAAACACTATATTCTTTTTAACAGAGAGAAAGGATCATGAAGCGACAGGATGCGCACACGAATCGAGTGGCGGGAAAGCGGTTGAGAGTTGGCTTTGTGTAGGCAACATCCTGAGTTCGACTTCTGCAACCGGCCACCCTGACTAAAAGATATTGCTAAGTTACACAAAGCTAATGCTAAAATCATACAAATATTGCCTCCCTCCCGTCTGAACCTAAAATGACTTAGGAACTTACTTTTTGTTCTGTAAATGTACGATATAGTAGAAATGCTCCAAGACTTAATTATGTTCGTTGATGATTGTACAGTATTTCAGAAACATAGCTGTTGTGTTTAGACTTCAGTCTTACATTAGTGCATTTGAAGGGTCCACGGTTTCTCTCCTGAATCCGCCCATGGTTACAATGCATATTTAAGGAAGATTACTTAACGACTAAGGGTCAGTTCTACAATCGACCGCTAAACCTCTAGTAAGCGCTAAGTTGAGGCCAAGTCTGATTTTGGCCATTGAGAATATACGTAAAATGAGAGTTGACCTCAACTTAGCGCTGACTAGAAGCTTAGCGGTCGATTGTAGAGCTGACCCTAAATTAATATTATGGTTAAGTTTTCTTTTGTCCTGCTTTGAGTCTAATCGCTGGTTAATACTAAGTTCTTTTGTTTGTTATTCCACTCTTATTATGTCTAATGTAAAATGGTTGAGGCTGTATTTGAATACACAATGAATAAAAATAAATATAAATTTTTAATATTCAGTTGATTCCTTTAAATTATTATTAGTGATTGAATGTCCTTCTATGAACTGTCTATGAATTTTAATTACAAAATCGGAAACATAAAATTTTTGGGTTGAAAACAATCACATCTAGTTTCATTGAGTAATTTCCGGTTGCAAGATATTAACCAATTTTTTTATTATTATGGTTCTATTTCCATGGTTTTTGTTTTCTCAGACAATATTTCCATCAAACATTTTCAGTCACGTATTAATATAACCAATTTCCAACGCTGTGAAATAATCAGTAAACGTCCTTCACTGTTATTATTATTTCTAAAAGAAAATTCTCTATTACTCGGTTTAATAACTTTTGTCCAAAGCACTTAAGGTTAATGTGTGATATCCAGTCTGTTTGAAATATAATCATGTGTTTTAGACGTTGAAGCTTTCAAACCTCATTGAAAACAGCTTTATAAACCCAGTTACCACATAATCGGTTTATACAGTATTACACCTACAAAGAAGAAGGAACAATCGAACTTCCCTCCCTACTTTCCAAACGAGAAGCACGTTTTTTTCTTTTAAAAATGGGTTTAAAACGAAATGTCCATTTAATGCATAGTGTATATATTTTTTTCTCCTTTTCGGAGGAGTTTTATGACAAAAAGGCGGAAGTTATGTTTTTGTGTAATCGGTGTTTGGAAGAAGGAGAAATTTACAGAGACAGACATGAGGGAAACCATTAGGAATATTGGGGAGAGAATGACGAAACACTGCTACAATTAAAATTAATTAGTAGGGGAAGGTGGGGCATAATGCACACCTTAAGGATTAAACTGAAATGACAACGTTGGTATGCAAGAAAAGTAGACGATTTTCAAGTATACTATTCTTTATTATTTCTGCTTCAAATCTAAATAGATTTTAGGCGTTAATGTTTTCCTAAACAAGTGTGAAATAAAAATTAACGTAAGTATCGTAGCCCCATCTTTGGTAAGCATAAGATAATATATACTCTGATTATATTAACGAAAGTTATGTTTCACTATGAAAATTCCATTTTAGTTATTTTAAGATACTTTAAAGTTTTTAATTCAATTTTTTTTTAAATTGTACACATTGAAAATATTTTAAAATATCTATCACCAGGACTTCAAAGCTGGTGCTCTCAACTCCCGATTTGTAATTATATTACATAATTATATTATTGGCAGAAAATACTACAAAATGTCCTCCGAACACACAAATATCATGCACTAATATCAAGCTGTAACGTGTAATTAGTCAAGGGGAAATATGGTCCCCTGTACAATTTTGAGAGACCATTTTGCCCCAATCCTTATATTAAATTTAGCAACTGATTTTCTCATGGTCGCCATCTTCCACAAGCAAATCCTGCATGCTTGTTTGAAGGTCACACGTTGCTCATTATGTACATGCGTAACAGGTTTCATTAAATTCATTAGTCTTTTCATCATACGATAGAATATTCACTACCTACCTTACACCAACGTACCACAAAACTTCTATTTTGTTTTTACTCTTAAGCATCTACAGACATTTCGTACCTCATAAACGACACTTTGTGTAGCCGTTCGAGCCACGTGGACCACAATAATGTCCAGGGGTGACCATTTGACCCCGGGTGGCCGTTATGCCACCTCCTCCCCTAAATTACCTTCTTGCAGCACACCTGTGTGTCTATTTCATGAACCCTGCCTTTTACGGAAAGGGGAGAGGCATGTGAGTAGGAGAGAAGAATAAAAGGACCATCGTTCCAGTAATTATCAATGATAAGTAATGGTGACGTCGATTATCATTATATTTTTTTCGTCGTTTGTGTTTGTGCTGTATGTATGGGTTTGTGTGAGAACAAATGAGTGTATATCCAAGCCTGTATGAACTCTAAACATACCCGAACATTTTCACACTCACACCATGCACTCAACACACGAACAATACTACTTCTGAAAACAATCCTATCTTAATTCGACCTAAATCTTCTCGTAACACAACAAAGGGCTAGACTCTGTCCAAATACTGTTAAATCCTAATTGGCTACGCTGCAGTAATTAAATTGTTACAATTAAACTATAATTTGCCGGTAATTCTTTCAACACTCCGATTACTTCATCAACACAGAAGTATTTATTTATTAACGTCAATTTTGAACTCAATGAAATGAAAACTGTACTTTAAAATCTAAAATGTGTTTGACCACGAGTACTAACGGAAAGCAAGGAATTTTAGTTACTAAATTGACGACTTACCTCTTTTTATCCATGCCTATAATTCTCCAAAAACTATTCTTCTTTCATTTGTTTAGTTATAATTCAAATGAACTATTATATTTAACTTGGCAACTCCAATAATTTCCTATTTATGACAACTTCTGCTCACTGTCAGAATACACCATGTGCTTCTTCTCGTAATTTTAGTATCAAAGATCTCAAACTTGGATCCAATTTAACTTTTAACTAAGCCAATAGTTTTAACTGACGAATTCCTCGTTACTGCTGTACACTAATTAGCAAGTAAAATTGTCACAATGAATCGTTGGATAGCATTGGTGCCGATCAACCATGCTATCCCGACCATTACTTCCACACATCTAACCTTAGTTCTCATTTCTTGATCCTAGCTAACTAGCGGCGCTGAAATCATTACGCTGTTATCAAACTCGGACAATATTAGCAGGCAATAAGATATAAACATTGAATATTCTGATGTCAAATGCCGGTATATCTACGGTGTTTATGTCGCATGATGTCTATGGCATTTAAAGCTTTAATAGGGATTATATTGCGCTTCTGAATTATAAAAACTATCCATCATTGTATTCTCGCTTCTATATTAGATTATTTAAGGCCAATGAAAATACTTTTTTTTTCATATAATTATATATCGTGGAATTTTTTATAACATTTAATATCAATTTATCAGTATCACTTAGTATCTACTAGCTGCTTATCTGCATTTTAAAATACTGGCCAAAGTGACAAGCAACCATAAAACTTTTGAAAGCAACCCCAAGAAAATTTCTGAAGGTTTATCAAATGAATTACTTGATCTTTTTGACATTGTTTATTTTAGTTGAGAAATTAGATTATCCGTAATCGTGAACGCCATACGCCAGGCTTTAAAATGTATCATTTATAACTAAACTCTTCAAATTGTGCACTTGAAAACATTCGTAAGCATTAACGGAACAACTTTCAAAAATGTTTTTATTGTTCGTCTTTTATTCTTAAAAGGTATGACGAATACCACACAGAGCACACTGACTACTGAGGCGCCCTGAGCCTGCAATGTCTACAGACTATAAATAAATTCCAAATTTACTGAGGTCTCTTAGCAATATTGTGTGTAATACTAGCTTTATGAGCTTAGCGTTACATTCATACCGTCTTTCCTTCTTTTGTATGTACGGCTATTATCTTTTTGCATTTTTTGTGTTGCTTTTCGCCCTTCAATTGTTTTCTACAGTATCGTTTCTTAGTTCCTGGAATGCATAATATTCTTGGGAATGATGAAGCAATAATTTTCTTTTCTTTTCGAGATGATCTGAAGATAGGTATAGATCCAGGTGGATAAATTGATAGTCCGTTCATCGATTAACTCTCGTAAGTTTGCGCACGAAAATCTTAATTCAATATTACCGGCAGTATCTGTAAACAAATATAGACAAAAACATCTTAGCGAAGTACCTCTCGTTGCACCCTCGAAATAGAGAAAAGGATACAAAGCAGGGCAGTGTGTCTTCGTCAGTGGATTAAGGAAGGACCAATTCAGTTTGGTACAAAATTTCACAGAAAAAATCCCAAAACCAAGGCCGGGATGGGACTTAGACTAGTTCCATTTAATCATATGGGTTCCGAGGAAAAACTACCCGCAAACAAAACATAAATGCTTATAAATTATAAACAATTATGAGTAACAAAATTTTAAAAAGCAGATTCTATAGCAGTGGCACCGGGAGTTCCTAAAAGCAGTGTTTGGTGATCTTCCTCGATTTTTTTTTTCAGATTTTACGCAGATCCACCGGTGATTTTATTCGACGGTAAAGACTTACTATTTTAATATGAACCAGTGTTATATGACAAAGCTCTAATATTCGATTTATATTTACATACGTGAGGTGAGGCTAGTTAATTGTGGTGTCTCAAGTATTACATGTATACCTCCTGGTACAGATGATCCACTTAAACTCTTCTAAGACTGTCGATCAATTAGCGAGATAGCCTTCACAAAAATTGAGGTATAATAAAGTGATCCACTTTACTTCACTTAAGCAAGGACGCTTATGAATGGCCTAAAATAAAAGATGATCTGGGCTATATGGTTATTCACCTGGTGTGCAGTGCAATGCGTGAAAAGAAGAAAGAATAGAAACACTTCCAATCATTAATCTAAATCAATGTTGGCAAATCTAAAAATTAAAAAGTACTAAACAACAATTATAAAAATATTTATCCATTGATCGCATCGTGTTTTGACGCCAGAGCTCTATAATTCTATAGATCTAAAGCTCTATATATGATAAAGTGTGATTCTTTAATAGTTATAAATTCTTTAGTGATAAAATTATTTAGTTGGTAACACTGCAAGGAACCTTTGGTATGAATTCGTACCGGAAATGAAGCTTTAACATGTAAAGTCCTATACCACTTCCTGGCTGTGAACCGTTGAAAAGCACCAACTAGTTTATTACACATTTCCCAGTATTGCGTGGGATGAGCTGGATCCGTTAGTCATTTGCATGTTTTGATCCATTGCCTTAATTTGTAAACTTTGATTAAGTTTCTTGCAGTTGGCGAAGAAGACGAAGTGATTAAGGATTGCCGGTTTTTTTAAAATTTCGGTAGAATCGTCTGGAAGGTTAGATCTGTATGGATGAATTGTTGTTTTGGGAATAAACTTATCTGAGGCAGTATGAATAATGTCAGTTATTTGATTTATTGATGCATATCTTTCATCTTCCGAAGTGTGTGCTGTGAGAGGTGTAATTTTGTTATGTATATTTTCACGATAGGTTTTCCAATCGACTCGGTCAAAGCGAGGTTCTTCTTTCAGTAGACGTTGTTGTCGAAATTGTGTTTGTTGTCATTTGAGGGTACGTTTCACGGGTGCAGTTTCACTCCCTATGTGGTCAAAAACCGCTATGGGGCCACAGTTGGTAATACTTGTTGAAATTATGACAATGTCTGATTGCAACAATAAGTTCAGGTTTTGTTGGCACTGGAAATGGTATTGTTTTACAGCAATAACTGTTGGTAGGATGTGATTCTCTGTATGTGGTGCATTACGGTGGAAAGTATTACCGGCAGAATAACCGTTCTGTATGTTTTCAGCTTCAATTTCCTTGATATTAATCGCGATATTAGAAGTTTTTTGACTGAATAGAAACATGCGTTTCCCGATACTAAGGGAGATTTTACCTCATTTTTGCTTGTTACGTATGCTCCCAAGTATTTAAATTTGTTTACTTTCTCTATGACCTCATCCCTAATTCTTATGTTTTTATTTCCTTCATTCCCTGTGATTCGGCTTGTTATAATGTATTTTGTGTTATCTATGTTTACCTGTAGACCTATCTAATCGCACGTTTCTACTAAGACATCGGTGTCGCTTTGTAGTGCATCTGTATCATCCCCTACTAAATCTACATCATCCGCGTATACGAACAGTTGATTCAAACCATTCAATGATAGTCCCTTTTTGTCCCCTTTAGTTTTTAAAATTCTCATATTCTAACGCAAAGTTAAACAGTAGTGGTGACAAGGCATCGCCTTGTTTCAATCCGTTGCGAATCTTGAAACTATCTTACATATTTATTACCTATCCGTACTTTGCTTATCCCTTTTCCCTTTTGATAGAATCATATGCTTTCTTAAAATCAATGAAGAGCTGATGAACCGTCCCATTGTATTCCCATTTCTTCTCCAAAATTTGTCTCAAGGCGAAAATCTGGTCCAACGTGGATCTATTTCTTCTAAATCCACATTGGTGATCTCCAATTATTTCATCTACGTACACACTTAGGCATGTTAACAGAATATTACTTAATACCTTGTAACAAGTTGGAAGTAATGAGATTCCGCGGTGATTAACACAGTCCGATTTATCGCCTTTTTTGTAAATCTGAACTATTATTGAGGTTTTCCATTCCTTTCGGACCTACTCCTTTCTCCATATAGCACTTATCAATTTATGTAGTTTCTTGATTAGTGCCGTTCCTCCTGCTTTAATTAATTCGACTGGAATATTGTCTATTCTTGGTGATTTGAAATTTTTCAATTTCTTTACCGACATTTCAATCTCGATCTCGTTAGGTTCGGGAATCCACGGTACTGCGGTACGGATGTCAAATTCCTCTCTTTGTTCCCCGCTGTGTACATTAAGAAGTTTGCCCAAATAATTTTTCCACACATCGACAATTTTAGTCGGATGAGCCTAAAGATCTCCACATTCAATTCTAACCTCGACTGGTAACCTCTTCTTAACGAGTTTACCCCTTTGTATAGGTCTCGTATGTTATTTGTCTTCCCGTTTTCCTCTATCTCCTGAATCTTCTGCGTCAGTTATTCTCGCCTTTTGTTTCTGAACCCGAGTGTGACGTTTCGTTTCGCGTTACTGTAGTGGTTGGTATTTGCTTTGCTTTTATTACTCAGCCATCGTTGCCTTGCATGTTTTCGTTCCTCATGAAGCTTAAGACATTCTTCATCAAACCAAGGTTTGTTTTTCTGTTGTTTCTTCTCACCTACACGTTCCTTCGCTGCGCTCTTAATTGTTTCACGAATTGCCTCCCACATCTTACTTACATCAATTTCATTATAAATATCATCATTATTATTACCCGAGTCGGCTAGGATTTCGAAACTATTTGAGAGTTTGAGTTGGTAATCTGCTTTTATGCTCGGATTATTTAATCGTTTCACTTCGAATTTAAGTTGTTTTGACCCCTTGCTTTCTCTATTCGCTATGCATAACTTTTCCCTTAGTTTTGTGATCACTAATTGATGGTCGGTGTCACCATTCAAACATGCACTCCGGTAGGGATCCGGACCCCGAATACTTTTTCCCCAGACCTCCAAGTTTTAATATAAAATGTAATTTATTTACTGTCTTTTGGCATCTGCGGCTCACACTGGGTTTGCTACTATGTTAATATTAATATGTAAATGTATTGTATTATATGTATACCCTTCAATATTAGCAGTTCACCAAAAGCATGTAAACTTAATGTGAATTCATGCTAATTTACGCCGGGAGCAACGTAGGCAGTCTTGATCTGAGATGCCTCACGAAACAAGCGTTGCAGGTGCTGGGACCTTTGGAATTATCCTAAATGGTACCCTTTCAGGCTGCGCTTGAGCCTCAGAAACATAAAGAAGTCGGCCAGGTTCAGGTTAGGCCAGATATTACCTCACTTGTAGCGATGAGTGGACATATTCTTAGGAGCTTGTGTCGCATAACATTTTTGAATGTTCAAATCTTCTGTAATTATAGCATGCACATCCGATTTTGGCAATTGCACCACTCTTACGATTAACTTCAAACACCTATTAGAGTTCAACACTGATTTCACTTTATCTACACTTTAGGAAGATCTGGACGTTGCTGGGTGCCCTGAGCTTTGGTCGTCCTGCGTGTTTTCTCTCCCTTCTTTGAATGCATTATGCCACCTGCACCGTTGTGTTTTCGACAATGTACCATCCCCATAGACTTGCCTTAACATTACATTCGTGTCGTAGCGGATGTACTCAGTTTATCGAAAAATTTATAGCGTACCACTGCTCCAAACGCGACCACGACTCGATACTGAAACACCTTCTCACCTTTCTGGCAATCCGAACGATGTAATGAAGAACCTTCCGATTGGCCTACTACAACTTGTCTCATTTTTCTGAGGACGCACTTTGTATAATACTGTACTCGGAATAATGTTTTCCCAATCACGAGAATAAACATAAAAACACATGCCTATCTACTGACTTCGTAGTAGTGTACTTTGGTATTTTTCACTGAGGTTGGAGCAGGGTTGCCACAAGACCCGATTCTGTCGGGACCGTCCCGATTTATGGGCCATTGTCCTGCATCCCGATTCAATATTAATCGGTACGCAGTTTGTCCCGATTTTTACTGTTAAAGGCTAAATCGCAGAGTACACTTATTATTTTATTATTTTAATCACGTAAGCTTAAAAAAATATAAATCACATTTATTATATCTATGAGACATACATATATGATTTTCATTTTTCTATTTTTTTACTTCTTGAGTCTTAGTACATGATGATAAAACAATTCTTTAAAGTTATTTCGTCATCAAACGCATCAATTCTTAAACACGGAAGATCAGGGTAGCGCTCATATGTAGAGCTGTCCGAAAACATTCATTTTTCAGTGTTGCTTGCCTCTGAATGATTATTATTTTGAAAAGTCAACATTGTTTTCAGTGTTTCCTATAAGGATACATGTGTAAGAAAGACATCTTGCGTTATTATTAAACATTATAGGCCGAATTCGAAATAAATTTTACATCTTAATAATTGAATTGAATTTTTAACGTCTTTGGCACAAGTCGGATGGATGATGAAGGGAGAATTGGTGAAATGAACAAACTTGAAGAAATAGGGAGAACCCCGAGAAAACTCACAAGCATCATGTTTGCCCACCACAAAGCCCACTTGGCACAATCATGGATCGAACTGAGGATCCTAAGCACCAGAGAAAAGGGCTCTACCACTGCGTGACCGAGGCCTCATTTACTCAAGGCAACACCAAAGGTTTAACTACATTTTATTGGTCCTCCGCAAGAGAATACCCAAGACCGGGGGTGAATTCGGCGCATTGAGAGACCATGGTCAAAGTCACACTTGAAATCGTCGCCCTGCGGGCTTTTGCGGCATAGTAGTTACGCCCCTGGATAACTCGCCAATTTTTATAGTTTAAATTATGAAAAAATTCCTAAGCCCGTAGACTACTCCCGAACCACATTTCTTAGTGACGGGATGGGAGAGAATTTTAAAATATGACTCATAAAAACGTTTGGTTAAATAATCAATAAGAAAAAGTACATTTATTAGCTAAATCGGTAGAAGTCCAAGATAGTCCTAAAAATTTGTTATGTTTCTTTCTTTTTTTTTGTGGATGTACCCTCGGATCTCCTATGTACGGATACCTTCAGATCTCCTAAACATAGTCTGTTCCGATTTTCTTTAACAAAATGGTGGGAACCATGGGTTCGAGTATCATACGACTAATTAGGATCGAAACCATCAAAATGAATAAATTTACATTGAGAATAACAATTTTTTTTTCCATCAAAGAAAAATAATGGCTTCAAGATTCAATCGCGTCAGTGGGGAATTGCCCCTGCCACAGATAACAGCAGTTGGTACCGTATTTGCCAAATTATATTACATTTCTTTCTCACATTGGCTATCCGAGATAATTGCTACCGGAATATAAAGTATAACAACGCGCTATTTTCTTTCACGTGCAAGATTTCGTTAAGCTGTGGAAACCATACAAACAATTAATTATATATATTTTTAAAAAAGCCTAGAAAAAATTGTTCACTTACAGAGGGCACACTACTTCAATTTCATTTTAAAATTAGAAGCAAGCAAATTAAGAAAAGGTTTGAGCAAATTGTACGTGCCCCAGAGTTAAATAGTATTTAGTGGTTCACTATCTATAGAGACTTTATTCTGTGACTAAATAAAAAATGCAACGAAACTACTGAAATATTGCAATTCTCATGAAACATGTGTTACGACTAGAACGAAAAAACTTAATATGTTTTATGATTTATGGCAGGAGAAATACACGTGCTATTTCTGAATTTTTAGAGAAGTTCGTTGGGTTTCTTTACCGAAGAACCTAAAATTTCACTTCGTAATAATTGGTAGTAAATTCTTTTAACGTAAATTTTTATGGAATTTCGTTTGGGTTTCAATTCGCTTACTCTATCGTTCCACAAATTCGATTGCTCCTGAAATTCATTTTCGCATGTAATTTATCGAAAAAGAATTTCTGACTTAATTTCGTTTTAGGATAGCAAACAACAGGGATCCCTCCAAATGTGAGAGTTTTCGAACACCTGTCTAATAGGGTGGATCGAAAAAAATGAAATTGACTTGATCAAGTTTTAGTAGTGCAAGAAAGTTGTATTATACAAGTAATCAAGAGGGAAAGCGAGAGTCAATATAGGATAATATCTTCACTACGCGCATTAAGCATATATTGTGACGATTTAACCAAAAGTATTCATTTTTTTTTCAATATAATATTTTCCGATTATATTTAATTTTTTTAACACGTTTTTCATTAAATCGATTATTTGTCTTCATAATGAACAAATATTAATGAGAAATTTACATGAAGTAAGCAATACTTAATTTAGTTACCATTTGTATTGTAATTCTTAAATTATGTTTGAAATGTACAAAATTAACATATTTTAGGCACCAGCATATATGTATTTCTAAGCGATTTCTAAATGGTAAAAAACTTTACAGGCTATTCAATGTATTTCAATGATTATTTTTTTTATTTTTAATGTAAACAATCAGTTGGGCAGTTCTTTTATTGGATAGAAAGAGTCCAGAACTCACCGCGAGGAAGTGGCTGCACTTCGAGCCCCTACCACGTCCTTCTCAACAATCAAACTATTCAGATAATGTCGTAATTTACTTGCTTCCGATGTCAGATACAAATTTTTAATATTTGCTAAATTTTTACTAAACATTTTTACTAAAAATTGGCATACCAGATAGGGGCAATAGAGTTGTCCTAATAAACATGTCCTTATTTACTAGTCCACATATTTTTCTGCAGCAGACTTACAATTTTCATACATTATTCTACAGCTCATTTGTAGAGTTATTTGTTGAAATTCATAATTACAAAACGCTAGTTGCATATGTCAGCCATCTTGATAAATGGGTCTTTTACAGGAAGACATTGCCTCCTTGGTATTACTCAAGTTTATCAGAAAGGTGGATGTCGAGATTATCATGCTGTGACAAATCCAGGTCCTCTTAGCCATTCAAGATGGCTGACAAATGTTACCAGCGTTCCAAAGTCGTATTGGAGAAAAGCTTATGATTCAGAAATTTAATAGAGTAGAGATTCATACGTATGCTTCTTTACCGTCCGCTCATTGTTAATTCGAAACAGACTGAAATGTTTTAGTGGGAAACGCTCTGTAAGGTATGTACTCCTGAATCATAAACGTTACTTCAACATATTCTTCAAGTAGAAATGTGATTGTCATTTGTTTAGCCGACACTACTTCTTTCCTTATTTGTATAGATATTCCGCCATTTTTGAAGTTACTGCGCTACGTTTTAACGTTTACACCTCAGAAACTACGCATTTTTTTCGGTGATATTTCTTTAAAGCAAACTTTTCTCCGGTTTTGATATAGATTGTGGTTAGACGTGCGGAGGAACGAGTCCTCAGGAACGAAATTGTTTTAGAGGAAATTCTCGATGGAAATAGTTCCTTTTCAAAAGCACAGAATGTGAACAGATTCACGTTCCTTTTCAGTAAACGTCCCTTTTAGGAGGAGCTGATATTATCGAATTCTTTTTTCTGTGATCAGTCATCATGTAATCCTTAAATATCTCATTTTCGTGAATGTTTCAGTCTAAAAATATTTCCTTGCGTCATAAGTTCATTTTTTGCTGGAATGTCGATAAATTCAATATTTGCTGAACTGGAACGTTATAAGTTATTTTCTGCTGGAACATGAATGAATTTCCTTATTTTTTACGACCTTGAACGTTGTGCGTTACATTATGCATTCAAGGCTCTCAAGTGAATTTCAAGGTTCCTACCGATGGTAAAGAACTGAAATTTGAACGATTTCCTTTTTTTACGAACTTCTCCAAGACTTGGATGTGGTTCAAAAGTGTTGTGGAAATATCTTATACAAGTTATGGTAAGTTCTGATGTCAAATGCCGGTATATCTATGGTGTTTATGTCGCATGATGTCTATGGAATTCAAAGCTTTAATAGGGATTATATTGCGCTTCAGAATTATAAACACTATCCATCATTGTATTCTCGCCTCTACATTACATTACTTAAGGCCAATGAAAATATTTTTTTTTCATATAATTATATATCGTGGAATTTTTTATAACATTTAATATCAATTTGTCACTATCACTTAGTATCTACTAGCTGTTATTTGCATTTTAAAATAGTGGACAAAATGACAAGCAACCATAAAACTTTTGAAAGCAACCCCAAGAAAAGTTCTAAAGGTTTATCAAATGAGCTAGTGAGCTTTTTGACGTTGTTTATTTTAGTTGAGAAATTAGATTATCCGCAATCGTGAACCATACGCCAGGCTTTAAAATTTATCATTTATAACTAAACTCTTCAAATTGTGCACTTGAAAACATTCGTAAGCATTAACGGAGCCACTTTCATTTTTTTTATTGTTCGTCTTTCATTCTTAAAAGGTATGACGAATACCACACAGAGCACACATACTGAGGACGCCTGACCCTGAAATGCCTACAACCTATAAATAAATTCCAAATTTACCGAGTACTCTTAGCAATGTTATGTGTAATACTAGCTTTATGAGCTTAGCGTTCCATTCATACCGTCTTTCCTTCTTTTGTTTATACGGCTATTATCGTTTTGCATTGTTTGTGTTGCTTTTCGTTCTTCTATTGTTTTTTTTTACAGTATCGTCTCTTAGTTCCTGGAATGCATAATATTCTTGGGAATGATGAAACAATAATTTTATTTTCTTTTCGAGATGATCCGAAGATGGGTGTAGATCCAGGTGGATAAATTGATCGTCCATTCATCAATTAACTCTTCTAAGTTTGCGCTCGAAAATGATAATTACACGTTTTCTTTTGTTCCTTTCTGTTTTAATTTCGTTTCTCATTTCCTTTAGTAAGTCTTTTTCTTAATATTTCTCACTTTGTTGTCGTCTGCTTCGCAACGTCTATTTTTCCGACCGTTGAGAACTATTTTCTAACACTCCAAAGCAATGCTTTCATTTACCATTCCCGAATTGGATAAATGGGTTGTTATCTGATCTAAAGAATGTACGATATATATGCTTCGCCATTTCTTTTGTGAAGATATCACCGATGCAAATGGGGTGTGAAAATATTAAATTTTAATGGTAAAACAGCCCGAAGCGACAACATTTTTATCGATTTATCTTGTAACAAGTAGTAGACAGGAAGTAGACGTAAATTAAAACCTCTTTAAACAACAGGTATGTCAGTACAGTTTAAGATTTAGTGTGGTGCTGAAACTCGATAGATGCCTGATCTTGCCTAACCGAAGATGAATTTGCTGATTCGAGAAATGACACTGATACTAATAATTATTATTTAATGAACAATTTACTCATTTGAACGCGATTCACGTAATGGAATTTACTTTTGTCGACTCCTAAAGTATTAAATTTCAATTTTTGCATATGTGATTTGTCATCTATATAGGCTCTGAATTAAATTGGAAATTTTCAATTTTCCAAATTAACTTGTATACTTCTAACGTAATGAATTATTTCCAAACCATGATTTCTGTTGTAATGTCAGGTTAAGGTGGCAAGAAGAAAACTGATTATTTCTCAGTCAGTCATGATGTAGGACAACATATTTTGAAAAAAAAATCCTTTTTTTCGTTACACCATGTTAGACTTTCTTATTTTGATTTGACACGAATGAAGGTTGGTGAAACTTTTTGAACGATGTACCATTTTGGTATTTAACTCTGGTACTTGATCTTTGCTGCATACGAAATTTCAGAGATTTTAATTTTCTCGATTTACTTTCGGGTGTTGGGGAGGAGTCAGTTGTACTTACCCCCCCCCCCATTTCGGACCTTGCGATATTTTAGTTGTGTCGATTCCGCAACCTAAAACAACCGAATCTTATTTGTATTGAAATTTGAATTTATTAATCAGATGAATGTTAAGTAGTACCTAGTGCTTAAACTCTTTGACAACCTAAGTTTGCAGTGGCGTAATAGCTCTAACTCCCAAAGGAATACGCTATCTCGACTTGCAGCGGTAATTCTTCAAGATCAAATAATTTTCAGCAGTAAAACTGACCCTTTGCTACTTTCCTGTGAGCTATTAGTATGAATGAAATACTTTAAACAAATAAAGCTGCTAGACGAAATTGTGACAAATTTTATAAGATATTTCAATACTTAAGAAATTAGAAAAGCGGTTTCTTAACCTTCGCAAGTGTATAATCCTAATGTGCTTTTCGTAAATTCACACAAACATTGCCAAAAATAAATAACGGTAATAATGGTTTTCTTGTGATATCTTCTTACAAAGTTCCTACTGCAAATTAAAATTGATACCATAGATTATGTAAGTGCCCGCAATGTTTATTTCGATGTTTGAGACTACTCAACTTTGAAATAAATATTTAAAGCTTTACTATAAGACAATAAGTTATTAAGAAATGAAAACCAATGAGTTAAAAATTAATATAAATAACTTAAAATTAAACATTATTTCTTGTTGCATTAGTCGCTGAAAACATGTTGTGCGCAACAGATGGCACTAGGGTGTACGCAATAATTTTAATGTCCTTGTCTCTAAGTTTTTGCTTCAAATTTAAACGCTTTGAAGATTGAAACTGAAATTATGTTCTAAAGTGTGCCGTTAATTATTTCTGAATGTTCTCGCACCTCTGAGAATACTGTTCAACGCATTTTCAAAGGTTTTTGTAGTTATTTTAAATCCCTATAACTTTAGCCATGTGAAATACGTGCGCATTAATACATGATGTTATTTAACACGGTGAGTTGCCTTACAGGTCACCTGTCACGGCGCTGCAAACTCAGGTTGGCAAAGAGTTTAGATATATTAATGACTGAAAATGTGCAACTTTAGGTAATCGCAGTAGTGTAAGGTATTTTGGGTTGAAATTAATTCATGCTGTCACATGTATCCAATATAACTTAAATTTGATTTGATGCCATTGATCCCATGAATGAATTGTTATGTCTTGTAACTAGAGTTTTATTTACTCGTTTGAACGTAGCTGATTTATCTGAGAAATTTTGATCCTGTGAAAAAATCTAAATAATTAGTTTCGTACACCAAATTTAGGGCTTTGCTATTCAATAAAACAGCATGCTATCATAGCAGCCTTGCCTATCACACGGGTTTAATATGCAATTCCTCTAAGCTCGATTATGTGTACCGAGCAGTGAAATAGTCAGTGTGTTTATATATATATATATATATATATATATATATATATATATAACGAAATTCAACGTAACGTAACCTAATCTACATATGCGATAAGAAATAGCTTCTTTTATTTTTTCAATAATTCGATTTAGTCCAACATTTAATCTATTGATTCTCCTTTTTCAGAATTGGATGGCTTTTTAATTTGTTTTTTGGGAACTAATAAACTTTTGATCCCATATAGTAAAGTTTGATAATATATCCCATATACTTTAAGTATATTTCGTGTTTAAACTAGCGTATTTTGATTGAAATATGCTGTGATCTCTTGTAGGTCCGTGTTCTGCATTAAGGTACCCTCTCATTGATAAATCTGAATGCTGTTTAGGGATTACTTTCGCTGTGTTCACTGCCAATGAGTGTAAGGACTTTTCTAAATTAATTTTATTTGAAGCTTTAGATTAATTTCTCTAACTTTAGGTGTTTGGTCACTGTTATGATGGGCAAAGCGAACTCGTGTATCAAGCCATGAATAAGAAAAAGAATTATATAAATGGTTATTATCTGAATATTAAGATAAAGGAAATGAAAATGATTCTGTTGTGATTTCTGTATGCGAAGATTACAGTGTATATTAATCGTAACAGAATATTTCAGGTGTAAACATTATTCAGTTGCTTTCATCTTATTTATTACCTACTGTAAGGAAAAATATCTTAAAGTACAACGCATGTTTAAGGATTTAAATGTTTAAAATATCGGATGAGTTTTGGATGTTCACCAGAACTATTCTTAGAAGAATATTACATTCGTTTTCCTTCATGCCGGCAGTGGACAGAAGACCGCAATTGCTTCTTTAGTTACCTCCTGAAACCTGGACGCCATCCAATCGACATCCACATTCGGTTCAATATCGGGAAGGATTAAATGATTATTAAATTTCTCACAGTTTATTTTGTTGATATTATACTTAAAGAAGTCTTGGTCCTCAGCAGCACCCTGCGCTACGTTATCCTTTTCTATTTCAAATATGATTGCGTTATGATCGCTATTTGTATAGCCATCAAATACACGCCAGTTTAGTATGTAATGGAACAGATTTGGTGTTGTCAGTGTAACTTCCATATTTGTTTCTGCACCCGACCGGTTGAGCCTGGATCAAGTCTTCCAACATATCACCTCTTCTTCTGTCCCTATCGTTTTTGACATTGATATGCCATAAAGGCGATTTGGAGTTCGCATTCATGGTAATGACTAAATTTTGTTTCCTATAGGTGTTCATTATTGTGTCCAATTTATTCAAAATTTGATTTATTTCGAATCTATACTGGCAGTACATACTTACTATTATAAATTTTCCAAAATTTGTAGGCAATTCTGCACATGCAGTGTATTCATCCGTTAGTTGTGAAATTTCTATTATCTCAAAATTTTTGTTAAAGTTTATTATTGTTGCTTTTGAATTTTCTTTACCAACCACAACTATATTCGTTAATTTTCCTTTCAAGACATAAGGTTCTTGTATGCAATTAACATCAATGTTTTCCTCTTCAGACAGTTTCCTAATCTCCCCACCGACCATTCGGGAGTGTTGAGCATTTATCTGCAGAAAGGAGCACTGCTCAGGCTGCATTTTATTTGGAAGTTTAGTATGTACATAGAGGTGCGGCCAGGACTCCTTAAAGTCCAGCAACACCTTGCCATGTTCCCTCATGAAGTTGTTATACACCTCGTTCAGATTGAAGTCCTCGTCCCGTCGTACGAAGACTTCATCTATCAAGCTCAGAAGTTATCCCGGCTCGGTCGGTAGATTATGTCTTTTAAGTGTTATTCGATCAACAGTGTCTGGAATGGCTAACGTTACTTTATCCCATGAAGTTTTCTAATAACATGTCTGAGGGCAACGGTCAGGATCTGCTGGTCCTCTAATATTGCCAATTTGTATCTATTTTCCTCCATGTTGTGCGTCCTGTCTGACTTTCTTCGTTGTTCCCTGGACCCGCTCGCGCCGCCCGGCAAGCAGTCTTCCTTGACGATTACTTCATTGTGTGTGTCCTGATTTCGGACTTCATCATTAAAATCTTCCAGCATTTTGACCTCTTCCTTCTGTGCCGATGATTGCTGCTTAGTTTTTTTATTTATCGTTGGGCAACAGTCTTTGGAACCAGCTACTCCTACCCCTCTTCTTAAGAGTCTGTGTACAAGCATTTGTCAGCTTTTCACGTTGGAGCATAGTTTTCTTGTTCATCCTAAATTCCAACAGTCGCCTCTGATCTCTCTTCAGTTGTGAAGGAGATTTTATTTTTTTATCAGTTTGTAAACCGTGTCTACTTCCTGGCCATCAATATCATTGTCGGTTTCAGAATCAGTTGTTTATCACTAATTCCTGTTCATTTTCCATATTATTTTTTAACTCAAATTTTGAATTTCTTTCACGTTATCTCTCTTTGAACTGTAGAATATACTAAAGTTCATCTCCTCACAATTTAGTATTTTTAAAATAAATTCTTATCATTTATGTATATTCTAAAAATAATAATGTTATAACTATTTACATTGTATTGATTGAACTTTCTTAGCACATCTTCAGGGTTGTATCTCCTTAATCCCATCCCTATTGCAGGTATTTTTAGTTCAATTTTCTTTTTTAATTCAATTTTTTGCATAAATGCCTGTACGTCATCTAAGTCTTGTGTAAATTCTTCTCTAGAAGATTTTATATGTATGAACTTGCAACCAAAAATATTTACGAAGTGAAAAAGATTGAGCTTCCTCCTGTTGCTCCTGTTTAAGCCTATATTGTCCATATGTTTGAAATCAAAATAGTCATGGGATTCAGCTACTTGGAAAAGTGGCCAAATTAGGATTGACAAAATGCATTATTGTTTGCTCTGGTTCTTCTATATCTAGATTTCCCTCAGTAATCGTCACAGAGTTTTCAGTGTATTTTGTTTCGTAATTATCATTTGGCCAATCTGTAAATTTTGCTTCTTGTTTTTAATTTGTCCAATTCAATTTTATCAAATTTAGTCAGATTGTCAAGGTCCTTATCCATAATTAGTTGTACTTATTGTCCGCGCGAGTAAGCTCATGTAAGTTGCGCATTCTTTGGGATCAGAGACCTTGCGATCCTTTTTCCTCGTAAGGCAGGGTATGCATGTCCTGGGTTGTTCTTTTTTTGAACATTCATCCTTCTTATGTAATGTGTTTCCGCAGTGCGAGCATAGCTCCTAGTCATCACAAAAACGAGTAATAAGACCCAAATCACCACATTTGAAACATTTTGCGACGAATAAGTAGTCTTTAACAGAATGGCCAGTGTAATTAATGTAAATTCTCGGCCTGTCGAGAAGTGACCTTCTCACTTCCGGAGAGACATTCAACACTACATGGCATACAAGTTTTTTTTTAGGCCCCGTTCAAAATTTTACCTTTGACTAAATTAGTGCTGCCTCTACCAATTGCTCATCATCGATGTTAGTATTCATCACTTTACGTATTTTCTCTTCATTGGTTAGCTCCGATTCTACATTATAAATTATTAGTAGTGGGTTCTTTTTCTTCTTTTCTTCAATATGGAAAGTATCCTTGATTCCATCCATGTTGATTATTCTATTAACATCTTCGCGTGTCTCAGCCTGTTCGATCATCATTTTTTCCGGTGTAGATCGTTGCCCGAATCTTGTTCTTCTACGGTCGATGGCTCCAAACCAGTTGCTTAAGAGCTGTGCCATCTGTCTGTGTGTGTATGCATGCATATCAGCCTATGTCTGTCAATACTTTTCAGAGTGACATTTGTGCATCACTAATAAGTAGGTACCTCTCACTATCTCGGCCTGGGCCTTAGATGCTTAAAGGCCATAATTCAAATTCAATTGAATTCAATCAATATTTTTAAAATAATTCTTGATTTTCTTACTTGGCCTTTTATACTTTTAAAGCGTGAACATTCCTTTTTACCTGCTATTAAATTTGAATCATTATAAAAGGAATTATTTACCTCAACTATGACTTTACAGGACAAAATAATATATTTTGGATAAGTTAAAATTAATTTTATGGGCAGTATAACTTACGCCCGTCCCGAATATTTTTTGGAGTGATGAGAGTTATAAATAAAATAGGTAAAATATATAAAAACTTTAAACAAAATTAATAGTAAAATTTCAACTTTCTGCACATGTAGAAATACGAAAAGTGTACAGTGATTTTATTTACAACTGGACAGTGAAATTCATTTCAGAGACAATAAAATAATTATTCCAAGCGATGCATGGAATATTACAGTGATCCTAAAGACCAACATAACATGTTACGTAAGTAAAAAATAAACTTCAATGATATAATCTTTATATTAACAAGATTAATTTAAATGTAATTTACAAAGATAAAATTAATAACAGGATACGATTTGTCACGATCAATCATCAGAAAAAAAGTAAAGATTTGTCTCTTCACACTGAGAGTTTTAACACAATAAAAGTATTTCAGAGATGTGACTTTTAGTGTTCTAATATCAAAAAACAAGTAATCAGTGTTATATTCAAAATACAGAAACGTGACAATTAAAAGAGGAAAAAATCAAGGCTGTCTCCCATTTTACTCCCTTCCTTTCCAAATACGGTACAAGACTAGTGATATAATAAAAGACAATCCTTTAATTAGGGCCCAACTGAAAATTACTAATTCCTTTCTCCCGAGATCCAAGCAAAACACTACTTACACGACGCATAGGTCACCTTCCAGGAATGACATAAACTGTGACGTCAATTACCTAAACCACGAGGTTACACGTTTGAGAGGGGAAGCAATTTCGAGTATGACAACATCTCTTTTCCATCCCCACGAGAACGGAAAGAGATTGAGGAAAAATAATATTTTAAAAAGACAAATAACTTTGACTCCGTACGCTAGTTTTAGCTCCGACATTGAATTGTGAACTTGCATTCTGTGCTCGTTTGTTTCAAAGTGAATACACTCAAATTCGTAATAGTATTTTTCAAACCGTACCAGAACTTCCTCTAGTACAAAATGCGTTTAATTAAATATACGAACTTTAGTTTATATGTGTGTATTCGGAAGACAAGAAGAAGACCAGAAGTGGAAGTGTTAGAGACGCTAGTTTAAGCAACATTCCATCCTTCACCCCGTCGTGAAGACAGACATTTCACCAGCGAACAAAGCGAGAGGTGTGTTCATAAAAGGGCATGATTTGTAAATATACAAGTAAACAACTGGCTCAACTCATTCTAAATTCAGATCGACCAAAATAGATCATTTGCTAGAACTGTTCAAAATTATCAAATTAAATAGTAAAATGTATGTTCTAATTTTAATGTCTAATATCAGTATGTCCTCCCATAATTAGGTCTTTTAGATTAGATTAGTGTTATTTCTTCGTGGAAAAGTAAGTATGTCCAAGTGTATCCTATCCATTGTGTACAAATACCGCATTTATAGTTGTTTTCCAATGTATGACAAATGATTATCGATCAGCTACGCCTCCGCTGAGACTTGAATAAAGTACGAAAATCATAACTAAAGCGAACGTAAAATAATATGTTTAAATTACTTAAGCTCCACATTTCTCAAACCCTCCTTTAGTATATAGCAATACGTCACAGTTCATAGCCATTGTAGTATGTACACTACTCATTGCCTAGTTTTCGGATTCATTCCTGAACTGACCAGCTTGAATGAGCCCTTGAATCGTGACTGGAACAAATGCCATAAAGATGGCATGCTCTCCCGTTTTGATATCTGATCACTCGTGCAAGATAGCGGAGAATTTTAATTAACATAAACTAGAAACATTTTTCTACAGTTTTCAGTGAGCTTTCATACAGAAAAAATTCCAAGTAGTAACTCCTGAATCATTTTAATTTTAATGTTTTCCTTCCTATTATTTTACCATTTTCCCAATACGAGTTCCACCCAGTTTCCTTACCACTTTTTTCCTATTTTATTGAAAGTAAAAACCGAAGTCCACAAAAAGGCCCACATACCAAACCGAAATGACTCTGGAGTTCATTCAACGAAAATAAGAACCAGATCAAACCTATGGCATAAAGACGGTCTGAGCACGAGACTGAAAACTTAGTCTCCATGTAAGCACCGTGAAATTAAATCTATGAAGTCTTAATTGGGTATTGAAACAAACTTTACAATAAACAGATGCATATTACTCACGTGAGTAACCATGAAATATTAGTATGTTCTTCAATATGAATTACTACGATGTAATATGAATTACAAATAAATTCTTCATTAGTTACATTCGTAGTTCCAAATGTAAACTCTGAAAATGAGACTTTTGACACCCATAGAGGCTATATCTTGGTATAATTTGTGTAGATTAATTTAGATTGGTTGTACAAATCAATAAATGTGACTTGATTAAAGCAACTTCACTATTCCAGACGTTTATTAAATCTCAGGTCACATCACTTTGGCTGCCTTCCCTCTGCTCCTATCATTTTGAATTTTACGGTGGACAAAGAATTATTGTTTAACAAGTAATCATTGTTACATTCTTTTACGATTTGTTTTAGGTGTAGTGTCATCTTAATTAGACAAGTAAGTGCATTTGAACATCTGCCTGAAACTAGTCCTTTCTTTCAATAGTCCTCCTCTTCGTTGTGAGGCGTCTCGCCGTTTCACTTTGCACACAAAATAGACAAAAGTACTATAATTAAAAATGATGAATCGCACCTGAAATAAGGATCTTTGTAGCCTAGCATAGCAGGGAGCAGTCAGCAAACGGGTGTCTGTCTTCGGGGATGTTTATGGTTCTTTTCATCCTTTTTCTTCGGAAGTCATTGATTTTTGTGAGGAGAGAGCAAAGAGGTAACCCAACAGAACAGGTTGCCAACTTTAGAAACTGGAAATACCGAACACCCTCCAGGAGTACGTATACTCTTTAAGATTGCCACATAATCGCTCGTCAAAAATGTGAACAAGCAGAGTTTCCGCCAGGATTTTCAGTTGGCCGTGGGTGTAATGTTAAAATTGGGAGTGTGTAAGTGTAAGTGAGTGAGTTACAGCAAAACTCTCAAAATTGGCGGGGGGGGGGTTGTCGAGACTTTGGAGGGTAAACACCCCATCACTGCCACCTTGCAAAGGATAACATCACTGCGACGGAACAACAAATTCGTTGTGGAATGGAATTGCGCTAGGGCTGTGTTCAGTCCGTTGTAAAATGCTGTTCATTTTAGAATCCAGATTCAACTAAATCAACTTTCCACGGGATTAAAAATAATATGAATAGAACAGAGAATAGGACTAGTAAGGGGGAAAATTACCGGACATTTAAAGTCCGGTTTTGAGGTCGTACTGGACACCGAACAAGGAGGTCAAAACTTGAACCGTCCGGTAAAATACCGGACGGTTGGCAACCCTATCTCTATAAAATTAATGCAAAACTGCTTCCAACTTTAATTTGTATTACAATAAATGTAGTATTTTCAAACCGAAAATCCAGGAATTTCTCATTACAAAAAGCCACATTTCTCTGTGATTTTCCCTAGTGTATAGCCCAAGTCTAGGGAGGGTTATAAGGTGGTGTAGCGTACTCCCTGGTGGTGACCACTGATCACCTTTTATTCGCTTCTTGGCGTTTCATAGTACACGGTCTGACTTCCGTCGGTGGTGCCTTGTACGTTTCGTACGGATCTACCCTATCTTAGGCTTAAACGTCAGAAGGGGTGTTGATAGTAGTCACTCGAATAGAGCAATCTCAAAAGCACCCTACTCAAAAATAGAAATTAGGTTTTACAATTGTTTAAGTAAAGCTACTCTACAAGTATTGCATATGTTTATTTCAAAGTTTATATAGATATTGGAGAATTCTAACATTTCATTAAATAACTTTTAAGTAATTGTACACTATATATCATGGAAAGCAAACATTTTTGAAGGCCTTTATTAAACTTAAATATCCTTTGAGAAAGTTGGTTATTTCTGTGTACGCATCTGAAAACAATTAGTTACTAAATAAACAAAAGCTACCGTTGACATCTAGTAGCCAAATATAAACTATTTATAACGATCAATTTTATTTTCGATTCGATGATTAAACAAGGGGATTTGTATTTATAAGCAAGTACATAGCAAATTCAACCAACGAGATTTCATAACTTTTAGAACGAAATTTTATTTATTTGTTTTTATTCGACTTATTAAACTAAGAACCCAAACAAATTATGTAGAGTAAATGAAACTTAATTCATTGAAACAGGAGAAAAAGAGCTCGTATGGAGAAATGTCGAAATCTACATAGTTTAGGACATATTCGGTAAAATAGCGCAACGTCGCTTCTTAACTCTGTTAGCAAAGTTGTTGCCTCGAACTGTTGGATCGTTTATTAAAACTTATATTCGCACCTCATTTGAGAGCGATTGGACTAAACAGCTTCAAAATGGCTACAATTATAGAGGATTTAATCTTTAACACTAATACCACATTAGCATGTAAAAACTATTTATCGTTACCATAGTAAGAAGACTTAATACTCAGCGTATCTACGAGCATTACGTTGTAGAATAGTAGTAGTAGTAAATTTAAATTTAAACAGTATTAGTAGTGTTAGAGGTAGTTATAGAAGCACCGATATAATGCGCCAGCCCAGAGGCAAATTTTGGGCGTTTTGTCCTCAACTAGGCGCACAAGAAGCAACTTTACAGAGGACATGTTAGAATAGGACCTATATAGAGGTCGAAACAGGTTGTTGCCAATCCTAGTATGATAGCTTTTCCAAGATGGCGGCCAAATTCCAAGAAATCCGCCTTCGCATGGGGTCGTTTTTAATGCCATACTACAAACGATAATATTATTTATGGGAGAAGTCAATGGGAAAATGACCAAAAGATTAATGGAGTATTGGACTAATCCATTCTTATATCAAGTGAATAAAGATGGCGAGGAAACAAGAAATAAAAAATGTTTACAGTTTACAATAACTGTATAATTTATTTCCAAACGTATCAGCATTGAAAACAGACCTCTATTCAGTTCTAAAGTACAAGAACATTCCTCGATTACGTCTTTTAGAAATGGCCTCTCCTGAATAATCTATGTGTACAATCATACACTTGTAAATTTACCATTTTAACAACAAGGGCTTCGGTAACCCTTATCACAATTTTGACAATAAAGATTCGTCAATAATAATAGCAAACCGTACAGGAAAAGGACTATTCGGGAGTCTCAAAAATGTTGCGATGTCTTTTCCGACAACGGCAGAAATTGCAATACAATGCATGCAATATTATGTCATCATTTAACGGATTCCTACGTGTGCGATATCTATCCTTCCGTTCATATTTACTCCAATATTTGTACAGCTCGAATATTTTTTTGCAATAAAACGCGTATCCATCCAGTCACTACCAAGTAATGTATAGTTTAGTAATTTTGACTCAGGTTGGTGCACCATAGGACTGATTGCATTGAAAGTATCACAGTGGATGAACTTACATTTAGAACATACAGTATACATATATTTTTTTTTCTTTAAAATATGGCTTCTAGATTCAATAGTAGCAATGAAGAATCGCGCCTTTAACAGATAAAAGTGGTTAGGACACTATTTACCACATTCTATTGCGTTTCTTTCTAGCAGTAGTTATTCGATATATAATAGCTATCCACATAAAACGTGCTACGTGTTCCTTGCGTAGAACATTTAAAGACTGGTTTCTTAGCTATGGGAAGCCCAGAAACGAAAATTATTTCAATTTCGGAAAATTACTATGTATAAATTTTTTTTCGCTGACAGAGGGCACTATTATACACACTTATTTTCATTATGAAACTGCAGATAAGTAATAGAAATAAACATCTTGCATAAGAGGTCGAAGAGTTAACATATATTTACTGAATTACATTCTATAAAGCATTTGTTTTATAATTATATAAAAAGATCAGGAAAGTTACTTGCAAACTGCAATTTTCATGAATGGTTCGTTAAGGCTAAGGCTGAAATATCTTCATAGTTTTGATTAAAGTTGTTTCTGAATTTTTTTGGTGAAGTTCGTTATGTTCTCTATCTGGCACATTTATTGAAGCTCTGAGTAATGCAAAGTAAATTGTAATTCTACTTACGTCGGAAATTTGACCAAATAATTGTACCATTTGTAAGCTAATTCTATGACAAATACGATTTACGGTTTTATGAAAACACACTAAAAACGTCTTTCTCTTTAGAAAGGTGGGTTGAATGAAACAAAAACATTTACACGGTTTAGATCAATGAAAAACGATACCAAAACAGCTTTTTTATTTACCTCATAAACTGAATTTCTTACAGAAATTTTACAACATGAATGACCACTATTGTTTTATTTCAGAGTCACTATTACCATTTTTACCTAGAACAAACGGTTACAAAATTATTACCGGTTTTAGTATTGTAAATTTCAACTCATAACAGAAACGAATTTAACAAATATATTATTTACAGAATGAGAAAAATGACTGGAAATACCCTGGTAAGGCGAAAATGACCACCCATACCCCTTATTCCCTGTGTTTCGCCTTGTTATAATGTATTTTGTTTTCTATATGTTTACCTGTAGACCTATCTCATCTCACGCTTCTACTACGACATCGGTGTTACTTTGTAGTGACTCTATATTTTCTCATATTAAACCTACATTATACACGTACACGAACAGTTGAATCAAGCCATTCAATGTTAGTCCCTTTTTTATCCTCGTTTATTTTTAAAATCGCATATTCTAAAGCAAAGTTAAATAGTAGTGGGACAAGACATTTCCTTGTTTCAACCCGTTGAAAATCTTGAAACTATCTGACATGTTATCATCTACCCGTACTCTGCTTATGGGGTCGCTGAGGCACATTTTCACAAGTTGAAGGCCTTTGCTCTGAATTCCAAATTATACTAGGATACTGTATAGTTTATCCCTTTTAAAAGAATCATAAGCCTTTTTAAAATCAATGAGTAGCTGGTGAACAGTCCCATTGTATTCCCATTTCTTCTCCAAGATTAGTCTCAAGGCAAATATCTGGTCCAGAGTAGAACTATAAATACAGATGGGTGATCTCCAATTATTTCATCTATGTATATACGTAGGCAAGGTGCCAGTATATTACTCAATATTTTGTAACATGTTGGGAGTAACGAGATTCCGCGGTAATTATTACAGTCCGATTTCTCGCCTTTTTTATAAACCGGGGCTCTTATTGATGTTTTCCATTCCTGTGGAAGCTCCTCCTTTCTCCTTGTAGCGTTTATAAATTTTTGCAGTTCCGTGATTAGTGCCGTTCCTCGCGCTTTAATTAACTCGGCTGGAAAATTGTCTATTTCTGGGGATTTTTTTTTATTATTATTTTTTTAGTCAACATTTCGACCTCAACCTCACTAGGTTCTTGTCTCCATGTTTCTGCTGTGTAGATTTTAAATTCATCTTTTTGTTCTCTATTGTGTACATTAGCGTAGTAGATCACCCCCGCCATCTTGGTTTGACCTTTCCATTGACTTACACGGGAATAGCTTTACTCATTTTGTCTCTCAGAAGTGGAATATTGAGGTTCCGCTTTCACAAAATTTGTCTTGGTGATTGTTTGACTCTTGCATAGTTTTGGTTTCTGTAGTTTCTTCAAATATACAAGTATAATGTATTATTAATAGTTTGCTATATAAATCACAATATGTTAACGGAAAATTATACTGTTCGTGTGTAAAATATTGCATTTCTATAAAATAGCATGAGTAAAAGAGAACATGGCTATAAACTGGGTTAAAACAGAAGTTAAAAAGTATGCTCCTGAAAGATATAAGACGAGTAAAACAATTCCCATGTAAATCAACGGAAAGTGAGTATTAAGATGGCGGGGGTGATCTACACCGTTAAGAAGCTTGTCTAAATAACTTCTCCACACATCGATAACTTTAGTCGGATCGGTCTTCAGATATCCTCGTTCATTTCTAAACATGCCTAACCTCGTCTGCTAACCTTGTCTTAACGAGTTTATCTCCTTGTATAGACTTCGTTTGTTATTTGCCTTCCCGTTTTCCTCTATATCCTGAATTTTCTGCTTCAGATATTCTCGCTTTTTGTTTTTGAACTCATATATATGGCGTTGCATTTAGCGTTACTGTACTGCTTCGTATTTAGTGTGCTTTTATTACTTAGCTATCGTTCCCTTGCTTCTTTTCGTTCATCATGAAGTTTAAAGCCTGCTTGGAGTTACTGGTCTCCCACCAAACCCTTCCCCAGGTGGCGGATAGGGGAATGCCGACCAGATATGGTAGCTACCGGAAATATTCCGGGGCGGACCAAAACCAGTACGGCTGCCTTGCAGTTAGTAGAGGGATCTACAAAGGCTAGGGGAAGATAACCACGAACAAAACTATCATGGTGAGGGGAAGCAGCATCACCGTTACCATTCTGAGGCTGAAGATGAATAACATCGGCAAGGCTCAGAGATGGACAGACGACGACATCTTGAATGTCTATCTTTACAGCGAGGTCGTAGAGATGACAACTATACACCGCTAAAACATGTCAAGAAATAATAACAGATGGTTCATGGATTCTCCTGGGGTAAAATATTCCGGAGGTAAACTAGTCCCTCATTCGGATCTTCGGGTTGGGACTGCTTCAGGGGGCTCCAAGAACAGGATTAAGAAAGACCTTAGAATAGGAACGTGGAACGTACGAACATTATACCAAACGGGCGCTCTTCAGGTGACGGTACGCGAGACCGAGAAGTACGAGCTAGACGTATTAGCGATACATGACGTTCGGTGGGATGGTCAAGATAGCATCCCATTGGGCAAGTACACTTTCTACTACGGGGGAACATAGTCTCACGATTTCGGAACAGGATTCCTCATTAAGAACAGTATCCTTCAGGCGGTTCAGAATATAGAGTTCGTAAACGAAAGACTATCGTACGTTACGATATGTACTCGATGGGGCAACATGGTTTTATTAAGGCTATGCTCCGACCGAGTTGGCTACTGATAACGACATTGATATATTCTACTATGAGCTAGAAAGGCTGTTTGACCAAATGCTGAAGTATAATTCGAAAAATGTGGTGGGTGATTTCAATGGCAAAGGTAGGGAGGGAACAAAAGTATAGACCTACTATAGGCAAATACAGACTTCACGAAAAGACCAACAACAATGCAGAAAGCCTCATAACGTTCGCGATTTCGAAAAACCTACTGGTAAAGAGCACGTACTTTGAACACAAGGACATTCACAAATTTACATGGGTATCTCCGGACGGTAAAACTCTCAACCAGATTGATCACGTATTAGTAGATAGACGAAGACATACAAGCATAATGGATGTTAGGTCGTACAGATGGGTGAAAGTTGATACCGACCTTCAATTAGTGATCACAAAAGGGAAAAGTTATGTATCGAGATCAGAGAAAGCACGGTGTCAAAACACCTGAAATTCGAAGTTAAACGATTAAATAATCCGAGCCTAAAAGGATATTACCAACTTGAACTCTCAAATAGGTTCGAAATCAAATAGGTTTTACAAACACACGTTGTTCCAGCTTTTCAGATATCACACAAATCGCCCAAGAACCGAGAGGCGCTTAACAAAAACATGTACTACTTGGCACCCCAACTTCACTCTACAACACCAGCCCGCAGTTTGATGCAGAAGAGTGTCCAAAAGAGGCCTAGCGACAGAAGCATGTACTACAAAGGACCCGCAGAGAAAGATTTCGGTTTCTTTTGGTCCTCTCTTGGATATATATATACATGAGTCTGTATATACATATTGTTATGACGTAAATGGGCATGCGTTTATGTAATGGTTGTGTGAATTTTGCACTCACGTGTGTATATGCTCCATGAACGCTATTTATTTAGTATTTTTGACAAAATAACTCTTTAATATATTTCATAGCTAATGCCATAGGAAGTGGACTAAACGTTCTTCATTATTTCAAGTATCCACAACTACAGAGAGGAGAACTGCTCAATTGCAATCAGTCCCTACTTGCAGTTAGCTGAACAAATGTCACCTTAACAATATTCATGTATGGTGTAGCAAATGTTAAGCAATAATTAAATTTCATATTTGGGTGGTAATTTGTGGTTTATGATTTTTTTTCAATACTTTTCACATGTATATTTACCCAACACCATCAACATATATTTTTTTCAAAGTAAAAATCATTCATTGAAGGGTTAATTGTATCTTATTGAATAATTAGTATAAAAAATATGTTCAATTAGAGAGGGCGCTGCAACATCAATTTTATTATACAATGAAAGGTAATTAACGGAAGCTTTCAACTCCATATAGAAGTTCTCATTATTAGATAGAATTTTGAGAGGTACTCCTCGTAGTGACTTCATTTTGCAAATAATTAAAGAACTTAAAACAACTCTTTCAAAGCTGCAATTCTAGTGAAAACTTTGTTAAAGTTATGACTGAAAGAACTTCATTATTGTACTTCACATAAACAAATAAATGTTAATGTTATCTTTTTATTTTTGGTTGGAGTTCATTAGGTTTTCTGATCGGAGTACCTATAATTGAACTTCGTAATATAGTACTGCAAAGTAAATTGTGCCATTCCATATTGAGGTTAAGTAAAGAATTTTTCTTGCTTCATCTATCAATTTTATAAGTAGTATTAGACTCTTGTTTTCAATTCACCCATTATTTCATAAATTTTATTATTCCTAAAATTCCTTTTCACATGTAGGGTTGGTAAATAAAAATAAAAATTTTGTTTTAAAATATGCATGTTAATTACTAACAAACACGAAAAATTAGTTCAAGTATAAATAGAGCAAACTATATTTATTATGCCAGCACTGACATAGGAATGTTACTAAAAAAAATCTTTAAAATGAACCTATCTTTAAACTTTTAACGGTTAAAAATCGATAGAAATACTACAAAACTCTATTTAAACTCTATGAAACCCAAAGTCTTCGTGTCTGACCCCTCAAAAATTAGAAATTCTGTCAGAAAATCTCTAGTAAACCTAATGACAAAATATTGAAGTACGTATACTGACATCTAGCGTGAATTTTTAAAAGGAAGAAAGCTAACTAAAGGAAAAGTACCTGTGCCATCTTTAACGTCACAAGATTAAAAACAAAACTAGAAGTGGATGTTGCTAAACTCAAATCTGCTTCTCTCGATCCTCTTGGGTTGAAGTACCCGCCTGCACTTCAGACAGACTGACAACATCAAATTAAAAAAGGATCTATTTGTGTGTGTAGTTTAAAATGAAACACAAAAAAAAAAAAGAAAAAAAAAAAGATTCTTTCGGTATTTCTCAAAATGTTTTGAGTTGTCCCAATTTCGAATTTCGAAATTGAATCTGTTTTCATTACTGAATCGAATTTCAAGGCCTTTTGGAACTCCCTGGTTTGAAACTCAATCCCAATCTTAAATCTAAAGGTGCACAGTCATGGCAATATAGTGGATGGGTGCAAGATTCTCAAACTCCATATTTTCAAGCGTTTCAAGTGTACGGTCAGTAGTGTTTGTTTGTTTGTGTGCCTGTATTTTCGTTTGACACATTTCTGGACAATCAGCAACTCTAGTTTTGGATAAACTTTGAACCTTCAGCTCGTCGGACAATCTCAAACTATCTTACAAAGCTCTGTCCTCATTATGTTTCAATATTGGATAAAGACTTTTGTAAACTTTATTTTGTATGGGCCAGTCTAGAAACTTCTGACTTCGGTCCGTCACGATTCGGCTTATCTGCAACTAGTTAAAATCCACATACATACATGTCTCTGGCGGGATTGGAACCCGCGAGTTTCGGCTCGCTGGCCTAACACCTTAGACCACACGTCTACCCGGTCGGCTTCAATATTGGACCCCACAAGTCTGAAAACACAGATCATTCTTCAGCTAGGTTTTCTACTTCTTTCTGCAGGATTACCAGACGTTCTCATTTAACTTTACTCTTTTGCACTAGTAAAAAATAATTTTTAACTTCTCTGTCAACTTGGTTTCTTGATTATATACCAAGTGTCATAGTCTATAGTCTTTGTCAAAATTAGTTTCCTTCCTTCAGCCAATAAGCGTTGTTACTAATAAATTTTGTATTCATTGTTGGAAAGCTAACTTTGGTGTGGATAACGTCATATGCAGATCAGAGGAGTAATTACTATGCGGGGTCATGACCCTTCCAATGGGGCCATTCTCCCTAGCCTCTCAATGAGCCAAATCGAAGTCGGCCTTGTGTATTATCTTCCGAGGGGCCCATAAAATCTTCCCTTCAGTATCTGCAATGTGCATACTTTTGTCAATAGCGTAAAATCAGAACAGAAACGGGCCACCGAGTAATCCGGACCATGACCTCATTACGACGAGCTGACCCTGCTAGAAAAGCAGAATTTTACATTATTTTCTTAATATACATTCACGGCTCAACTAAGGTAGGGGCAAAGTAGGCACGTGCCCCCGGGCGCTGGGCTGAGGGGCCACCGAAAGAAAGTAAGGTTGTTGGTGGACAAGGGTGACAGAAATTACTGCCTGTAAAGGACACGTTTATCGTGACTGACGCCAAAATAAATTTAATACATACCCTCCAGCCCCTGAGCTACGGCCCTTCGGTTAGCGCCCCTCGTGAATTATAGTGTAGTAACTCTTAAATTGGGGAAATATGTTCAATCACTGATAGCTACAGAATTCAAAAGCCTTACACTTAAATCAACAAGAGGTTATGGTTACAGGAAGTATTTTGTATTCAGACTTAGAAGTAAGTCACACTACCAAACCCAACACATACTGTACATCAATTGAAAGATTTTATTGAGTATAGTAACTTATAATGCCAAAATATTAGATTGTCAGAATATATCTAGTACGAGTTATGACCGCTAGAGATCCAAGAGGAGGCTTTTGGGCTCTATCTCGTGTCCTGCTCTACTTACGATCACTTTTTTTTTTATGCTAGCCAAGGCTAGCCTCCCAAAGGGCTGTACCCTTTATCTGGGAAGAGAGGCTGACGGAAATTTGGATTGTGATGATTTAGGTTGGTCTAAGAGGTTTTGGTAATCTATTGTATTTATTGCATTCGTTAATCAAAGGTTATTATGAGTTTTCCTCATAATCATAAATATTGGGGAAGGTTTTATCATTTATTCAAAGGTGATGATGTAAGATGTGATGGATATGATGTGCAATAGACGCTACAACACTTTGGCACATATTAGACGCATGATTGATAATCTTCTCGTCTAGGGGTGACTCTAGACGGTGATGAGGACAGATGGACCCTTGCGTTCAAGATGGTTACTGTGCACTTGATGATGGTGCAATATAGTGACGGGTGACTGGTGCACTATATGCAGATAGCAAATGTACATCTGGGTGGTCTGGTGGCAAGGTTTGAGTGTAAAGGGTGAAGAGTAAAGAAAGTGGGCTGTCTATGTGTGCAGGCGGTGTGTTGTTGTGTTCGTGTGAATGAAGTATATCGTGAAAAAGAGGATGTTCACTTTCGTATCTATTTTGTATGTATTTAGTGCGTAGGCTTTCGAGATGGAGAAGAAGATGTGGGAAGTTAATACGATGATATAGTTCCTGTGTTGGACTTGGGAGCTTTATTCTGTATGCTAAACGGAGTGCGTGTCTTTCCAGAATTTGTAGTTTATTATAGAAATGTTTGTCGGCGGCAATCCAGGCGGTTAGTCCGTAGGTCAAGACGGGTCTTAAGAATACTTTGTATGTGTTTAGTACTGTTTGAGTTTTAAGTCCCCATGTGGTTCCGGTGAGTCTTTTCAGTAGGTTGAGGCGGTTTCTTGCTTTGGCTATAATCTTCTTTAAGTGTGGTTTCCAAGTGAGATGATGATCGATGACAAGGCCTAGATAGGTGACGGTGTTGGAAGGGTTTATTGGGTCATTGCGTACTTTTATGTCTAGTCGTGAGGGATTTCGATGGACACGAGATCGGTGTTTGGGTGGTATGAAAACGATGGCTTGTGTTTTAGTTGTGTTTACTGTGAGGCCCTACTTTTCGCACCATGAAGTAAAGGTGTTGATGGCTTCATTGAGTGTTCGATTGATGGTTTGGATAGTTCTTCCGAGTGCGAGGAAGGCTGTGTCATCTGCAAATTGGAAAATCTTGATGTTCGGTGGGAAAGGAGGTAGATCAGCAACAAAGAGGAGGTATAGAAGTGGAGAGAGGGCAGATCCTTGAGGGACTCCGCAATGAAGGAATATAGGATGAGAGATACTGGAATTTAGGGAGATGTAGGTGATACGATTGCTTAGGAAATGAAATATAAATCGAATGTAGGTAAGAGGGAGTTGAAATGATCGAAGTTTAGAGATTAGGGCTTGGTGCCATACTTTGTCAAAAGCTTTTTCAAGATCAAACAGAACTAGACATGAAGGGTTATTTGTGTTATAGTGGTTAGTGATTGAGTTTATGAGACGAAGCAATTGATCGTTGATGCTGAAATGTGGACGAAAGCCGGCTTGGTATATAGGTAGGAGGTTGAGTTCTGCTAGGTGAGTGTGAAGGCGGTTGACGAGTATTTTTTCTAAGGTTTTGCTGAGAGTGGATGTAAGTTGAATGGGTCTATATGAGGATACAAGATTGGGAGTCTTTCTGAGGTTTCGGAAACATGAGGGTTTTTGAGGTTTTCCATGTAATGGGGAAAAATCCTGCACGGAGTATGAAGTTGTAGACAGAGGCTAGAAGGTCAATGAGGATGAAGGGAGCTTCTTTCAGGTGACGGTAGGTTATGGTGTCGTTGCCAGGAGCTGTAGTTCGTTTGCGGGCGATCGTTTGGGTGATTTCATGTGGAGTGATTGGTGTAGTGAGTGGGTGATCAGGTAGTGTATGTGTTGTATTTGGTTGTATGTTCGGCGAGTTAAAGTTTATTCTTTCGGCAGGATGTCTTCGGAAAGGATTTACAGGTGGGGATGGTATGAATATATTTTGAAGATATGTGGCGAATGCGTCTGCTTTTTCTTTATCTGAATGTAATGCCTGATTGTTATTGAGTAAGGGATACGCGGTTTTGGTGTGTTTTCCTGTTAATTGATTGAATTTGTTAAAGTACTTCGTGGGGTGAGAAGTGTCGGAGAGTTTGTTACAAGTTCTAACCCATTGGCGTAGTTTGTAGGCTTTAATATAGTTGTGGACTATCCTCTGAAATTGCCGGTGTAGTCTGAGTGATTCGGGGTTGCCTGATCTTTGGTAATCTCTGTAGAATTGTCGGGAACGTTGGATTAACGTAAGATATTGTGGTGGTAGGTTGGGCCTGTGAGGATGTATTGTTGTGGTAGGTATGTAGGTGTCTGATGCTTGTTTTATGGTGGAAGTAATGTGGTCTATAGTATGATATAGGTCTCCTTCTGATGTAGGAGCTTCTACGTGTTGAAGATGTTGCTCTATGAAGTTTCGGTATTCTGTCCAATTTGCTTGGTCAAAGCTAAGGATGTGACGGGGAGGTGCATTTTGAGTCTGGTTACGGTGATGTGGATTCTGAAGGATTAACTTAATTGGGGCATGGTCACTTCCCATTAGATCTAAAACTTCTATTGTGCATCTATTTAGTAGGTGTGTTGAGGTGATAACTATGTCTGGAGTGGTGTTTGAAATTGGTCTTGTGGGTTTTTGTATGTTATGGACAGTGTCGGTTGTTTGATATTCGATGAAATCACGAAAAGCTGTTTTTTCCCCTGCCGCCCTACTGTGAATATTGACGTCAGCCATAATTATATAGTTGGTGAAAGTGTTAGATATGTATGCGAAGAAGTTATGTGGGATGGGATGTCCGGGCCGTACGTATATTGTGGCTAGTGTGATGTAAATTTGCTGAAAATAGAGAGTAGTGATGAGATATTCAGGGATGTTTTGGAGAGGTGGGGTATATTGACGGTGTGCGATGTTTAATGGGATGCCTATTGCTGTGCCGCCATTTGCTCTTTGAGCTGGAATATTGCTATCATGGCGAAGTAGGTTGAAGCGAGGAATTTTGCAGAGGATGTTCGATTTAAGATATGTCTCATTGAGAATGAAGGCATGAATATTTTCTTCTAGAAGTAGTTGTTCGAATAGAACTTTATGTTGCGGAAGTGATCGTATGTTTAGAAATAGAAATGAGAGTGCCATGATTATTAGGTGTCTGGTAGTTGCTAGTGTGGAGTTAGACTTCTGTTTCATATGCGGTTGCATGACAGTAGATGTATGGACCAGAATAGGTTGCATTGAAGCTTACATTTAAGGTTGTTCGTGCAGCGTATTGGATTTGTTGTAAAACATGTGGTCTTTGAAATGGGTGTAGATTTTGAAGTGTGACGGTGATGAATTTTAGTAGAAGTTCTATAGTGATTGGCTGATAGACGGATCTGATTGCAGAAGTTGGTTGTGGTTTTTGTTCTGTTGTCCGGAGTGGTACAATTAATTCAGGTTTGTTAGGTTCTGCAGCCGGTCGTGCTTTACACTTATAACTGAATGTCGGATGTGCTTCGTTGCATGTGTTACACTTAGGTTGCTGTTGGAGATTTGTGCAAGATTTTGTAGCGTGAGATCCGGAGCAGTATCCACATTTTGTTTCATTTGTGCATTTTGATGTTGGATGATCATTGTAGCGTTGGCATTTTTCGCATCGTACCGGTAGGGGTGGTGCTGAATGTGACGGCTCTACTCTGTATCTCTTTCTGTATATATATATGCGCCGTTGGTGAGAAGATAATCGATTGTTTCCTGACTGTTTGTAAGAACCCTGACCATGTACGTTATGCTGCCCTGTTTCGATTTGATGCGTAGACATTTCTGTATTGAATACCCTTCAAGCTTAAGTTCTTCTTCCGGTTCTGTATCTGTGATGTCGAGTTCGACGCCGCGTATAACGACGGATAGCGTAGGAAATTTTCTTGGTGGTGGTAGCTGTCGGATGGATTTGGGTTCTAGTTGGGAAATGGTAGCATTTTTCCCAAAGATTTCGAAACTATGCTTGTTCCGGATTGTGGTCGCTAGATTTGGATCTGTAGAATGAATGATGGTACCATTTCTGGTTGGAATTAATCTAGATATGGTGTCACGTGAGACGTACTTTTGAAACTGTTGCATGAGAATTTTAGGAGCTTGAAATTTCGGATCATAATTGCTTAGAAGAAAAGAATTTGGTTTTGGTGCTGAAGCTTTCGTAAGATCTGGAAACTGATTTTTATCTGCGATGTCCACGATATGTTCGCCATCGGAGTCATTGTCACTGATTGTATGTGTTTTCTTTGTCGGAGGTGAGTTTGGATTACTTTGATGAGGTGATCTGGAACGAGATCGAGCAGATGATTTTCCTTGAAGTCTGGTTGAATGTTCCGGTTTTCTAACGAGTGAAGATTATTTCGGAGGTCCTGGTGCTGTTGGTGGTAGTCTGTGTTGATACTGTTGTTCCGGATGATCTGCCATGATAAACAAGATGAGGGCCAGAGGCCCTAGTATTCCGGGCAAATATATCAAGTTTCACTGTGAACTGTCTTGAGAGGATGATGACAAACAAATGATCAGCCTTTGTGCAATGGCTGCTCCTCAAACTAACTTTCGCCCTCCGACACTGAACAGTGACGTCAATCTTATTATGACTGTACACGTGTTAGTCTCGCTTGTGCGTATTGCTTCACAAGGTCCTCGGAAACACGTTAACAAATCATAGATAAGCTAGGTAAAGTTATGTACGATCACCGTTGTTCATTCTATGCATTCCTCGTAGTCCAGTGAAACATATGTATCAAAAGCATAATTAGCACCACGTATCAAGAGAAAAGTAATTGGAAAAGCATATTCTCGTACATTTTTGTAGATTACAAATAACCATGAATTTAATTTAAGTAACTTATTTGTGTACAAAACTATCGTCTTTATTCTAAAAGAGTAAGAAGTTCAAATCAAAGGAACAGCGCCATCTGTTGGCAATGTCCGGTTGCCGGCTTGTAGATATATGTAACTTGAAAATTTTGGGAAGGATTAGAAAAGTACTGATTTCTACTTTGGCTGCATATAAATTCTAAACGAAGTGTTATACGTACAAATAAATTAAATGATAATTTATTTTGCAGTTTTATCTATAAGATGACGTCAAAAACGTTCTCGTACACGTAACCAGTAAGTAGACATAACCGTTTGCAATTTAGAAGGCAAAGGTTGGGGAAGGGGGCTTTGCCCCTTTACTACGCTCTTTTAGGGGAAAAGCTCGGCTTCTGAAATGTCCTTAACATATATTTAGCCACCGCACACTACAGTATAATTGAAAATAATGGTGGCATTTAATGCACCGAGTTGGTACTCAAACCCATAATTTTCGGGACTCCAATTGAGATTTGAACTATAACAATGAATAAACTTACATTTAAAATGAACAAGATATTGCAAAATAACGAACGACAAGAGCGCCTTATGAGATACCTGACATGAAAATAAGAAATAAAGTATACACGAACGAGGTTGCACAGAGTGCTATAGGCTCCCAAAAGCGTGGGAAAATAAACTTTATACATAGCTTGATATTTCCAATAAAGTTAAGAGAGGAACTTAGGTGTTATGGGACCAAGAAAGATTTCAAACATGTTCTATCCAAGAAGGCTAAATTATGCAATAAATGCGCAAGGATTTACCCTAAGGAAGAAAGGTATTTCCAGCCATTCTGTGACAACATTGTGCCTCCAAATAGGCAAGAGTAAGACGACTATCCGCATGATTAAGGATAATAGATGTAATCACCGTCATCCATCCCGGCAGTGACAGTCTTTTTTACCGATAAATACAGCAAATGTTCATTGAAATCAATGCGTCTTCATACTGGCTGTCAAGGAACCACGCGTATTATTTAAAGCCGTTCCGCAAAGGAAATCGGTTTGAGATATCGACCTGACGCAAACGAATTATCGTTACTTCTTGAAAAGTAGTACGCGTACCATTCATGCGTATATCTACCCACCTTTACTTCAGAGAATTTCTGGGATTCCCCAAAATTTTTGGGAATCCCTTGCACATAGTGCGTAATTTTGGTTTACGTGTATCGATAGAGAAAGTCACAAGTCTTTGAGGTACAATGCTGCCTCTGTTCTACTGTTAATGGTATTGGAAATATAATGTTTTAAAGTTCGTTGTCCCACGGTTTCTTCAACCTAAAGCGTCGGAACGAAGCATTTGTTCACCCTCAATCGTCCATGCCTTTTTTCCTTAGTTTCATATCATGAATCATGTGAGGTGTTTAAAGATTCAATCGCGTCAGTGCAGAGTCGCTCCTGCCAAAGTCAACGGCTAGTACCAGTGATTACTCCGAACCACCCTCAACAAATCCTCGAGAGCACCCCAAAACTTCAAGAAATTTACGGTCAAAAATCTATAGAAATTGTACCAAAATTCGAATTACACCTTCCCAATTTTGACTTAACCCCCCCCCCCGACAAGCTCAAAATCCTAGCGGAATCCCTGGCTAGTCCAATATTTGCAACATTCTGTTATGTTTCTTTTTCGCAGTGCTAATTCACTAAATATCACAAGTTACCTGCTACTCAGAAAAAAGTATGACAATGTTCTTTTTTCCATCACCTCAAAGATTTTAGGACAGATTATCTTCGACTGTGTGAAGCGCAGTAACCGTGTTTCTATTCGATAATATGTGAACGGGAAACCGAATCCCGTGGAACTTAAAGTGTTTATTCTAACGGGTTTCGAAGGAGAAATTCTAGATTTTTTAATGTACCAAGGAAAAGGATCCTTACCCGGACAAGAAAAGGACCTAGGTGTAGGAGGAGCAGCGGTTTAGATCTAAGTCCAGGGACAAAGGTATATTGTGATTGATTCTTCACTACACTGCCTCTTCTCGAAAGGCTTCGTGATATTGGAATTCTCAGCACAGGGAGCATCATGAATGGTAGGCTTCCAGCAACTGTAAAATCTAAGTTGATGACTGCTAAGGAATTGATGAGACCAAATAGTCTGATCAGATGACAAAATTGCTGTCGTAAACTGGATGAACAGAAGATCAGTTCTTATGGCGTAAACTGAAACAGGCAAGGAACCGGGAGAGACATGGAGCAAAAAAAGGTTAGAAACATATTGAAATTTCTAGACCAGCAGCTGTTGGAGAGTGCTAAAGAAAGATGGTTGGAGTCGATCCCTGTGATCGTATGATATCATTCTATAGGATGAACGGACGAACGAAACAGTGGACAATTAGAGCCGTATTTCATTTCACGCACTTGGCAGTCGTGAAGGCATGGTTTGCATACCGAAGAGAGTGTAAGAAAACTGGTATTCCCAAAAAGAATATGAGAAAAATCTTGGATTTCAAACTGTCTATTGCAAAAAGATTGATTTATTGTGGAAGGAGCACTGAAATAGGTGAGATTAATGACGATTATATCCAAGAAACTGGAAATCAAAAGAAAAATGCGAAACAAGAACCAATTCCAGTCCCATGTTCAGCTGCAAGGTTCGAGGGTGAAGATTATCTTCCAGAAGCGATCACATTGAAGAACTATACCAGATGCAGAAGGCCAGGTTGTAAGCAATTTTCCAGAGTCCGGTGAGTAAAATGCATGCTCTTTCTATGCTTGCAAACTGATCGAAATTGTTTCTTATTGTTTCACACAAAACCGTAAATGTTTGATAAACATTATTTGTAGAAAAATTGTAAAAGCCAACAAAAATGTACACGGTTTTATAAGAAAAACAATGTATGTCTATATATTATTAAAGTCTTCAAAATTATTAATGCATTTTACATCAAGAACGCCCAATGTAGAATTCTGCGCATGCGTGTTGACCAATCCGAACGATTTTTTTTCTTTTGCACTAAGTACGTCACAAGCACCAAGATAATACAATGGATGTCATATAATTGTGCTTGCTTCATATCGTGGGCATCAGGTACAGTGATTCCACCACACCTTTCTGTTTCTTTGTCACCTTCCAAATACTGGTGAGCACCCCACAACTTTAAAAGTTTTACGGTTAAAATAGATAGAAACCATGCAAAACGTGAGTTACACCCTCCTAACTTTTACTTTACACACGCAAAATGAAAGTTCTGGTGGAATCCCTGTAAAAATATATATCTTTTTTTTTTCCTTTCGAACATAAATAATGGCTTCAAGATTAAATGACGTCAAACAGACAACAGCTTTTGGCGCAATGTTTACCACATTTTATTACATTGCTTATTTTGCAGTAATTATCCAACAAATATAACAGCTATCTGCTACTCAAACAAAAATTATGACAACGTGCTCTTCTCTTTGGCGACGTAGATTTTAGGACTGATTTCTTTCCGCTACGAGAGGCATATAGACAACTGCGTCCATCTTAGAAAAATATTATAAAAAAATGTTTACATACTAAGGACGTCAGAGGACACTGCTGCCTCAAATTTTATTCTGAAATTACAAGAAATTGATGGAATTTCTGAACACCTTACATGTTCCCCAGGAGTTAGAAGATGTTAAGTGAATTAATTTGCATAATGTCCTTTATTCTGCAACTAAGGTAGAAGCTCAAGAAAACTATCCGAGAACTGATATTCTCACGGAAAGTTTGCTAAGGGTACAGCAAAAAAGGTTCCGTTTACCTAACAAATTATAAAACGGAATTGACTTGAATCATTTAAAGACTCCGTTTATAAGAGTGAATGAAACAGTTTCTAAGTAAGCTTATAAAAAATATGAAGTTACTGAACTGCCCTGTCGATTTGATTCTTCATTGAGAAGTTAAACAGAAGTAAATTTATTTCTTTACTGTTTTTTGGTGGTGGCTGCTAGTACGAGAAGGAGTGTAAGAGTAAAACTGTGAATTTTCCCAGCGATAAAATTGGCGGTGGTTAAAGTTTGCGAATTAAGTAAAGACTTGCAAGTTTTTCGGATTATCAGTATTCAAAACGATATTGCTCAACACAAAACATTATTTATTATTATTTAAAGCCATTCGAACTAACTGAAAAGTAAATTCATTCTTTTTTTTTTTTTGAATTGTTCTTTTGAAACAACAAGCTTGTTTTTGAATACTTAGTAACTGTAAATTAAGGAAATAAAATTTGTTAATTTTCCGTTATTGTTTCGATATTTTCACAGTTTTCTTGCTTATCAAAAGCTCTTTATTTAAAACTAAAGCGAAACTAAATATTCTTTCCTATTAGCTTAACCTAGTGAAACGTTGGGAGATGGTAGCTGCGCGAGAGCGTACTGAGACTTCGTTTATGTCCATCGGTTTGTTTGGTATTTGTTTAAATCAAAAGAACAGAAATATAGCTTCAACTCCGAACGAATATCTAACGGTCTGTGGCGGTATGCCATCGGTTCGAAGGGCCCGGGTTCGAGTCCCGGCATGGGTGTGGATTTTAACAGCTAAACGTGAATCGTGATGGGCCGATGTCCAAAGTTACTAGATTGGCCCATACAAATAAAGATTAACAAATATTTTATCAAGCAACATCAGCAAAACGATATGCATGTTAATTACTAACAAACATGTCAAAATCAGTTTTTATATAAACAGGGAAAGCTAGATATTGTGCCAGCTACTCCCAAGAGGGGAGTTACCCAAATATTCTCTAACACCTGCCAATCTTTAAAATTGTTTAATATTAAAAATAGCTAGAAACATCGCAAAACTATATTTAAATTCTGTGAAATCCAGAATCGTGGTTTCACACCCCTCGAAACTGGATATACAGCCAGAAAATTCGTAGCGAACCCAATTACATGATACTGAAGTACGTTTACTGAACCTAACGTGAAGTTTTTAAGTGAAGAAAGCTGACGAAATGAAAAGGACCTGCCAGCATTTACGTCACAAGATTAAAAGCAAAGTTATTAATGAAAGTCTCTGAACTGAAATCTAAAATCAGTTTATCTCCATCCGCTTAGGTTGAGGCGTTGGTCTGCGTTATGAGCTTATTTCTCCCGGGGCGAGCATGTTTCCAACATGGCGAATGGCGTTTTTGCTCCCGTAGTTATGTGCAAAATATTGAACGGTAAGCAAACGGTTAAGCTGGGGCGTAGGTGAAATGCAGCTCACTATTCCCCAACAGCCGTAGCGGATACGTTTCGATAGTCATTAGTCTTCATCCATTGTTGATTTTCGGTGAAGGGTATTTTTGCCTATAGTTAGTCAATTTTCAATTTACAAAGTATTCTTCAAGACCTTCAGTAACCCTCTTCCTACAAATATACAGACAACGAACAATTTCCTTAATGACAATACCAAAACGTAAAAGAATTAACTGGCCAAGAACTTTTGAAAATTGTAGGCCATCTTTTCCACACGATCGAGAGAAATAGCCCTACCATGCATTCTATTGCCTCATTTTCCTGATTCCTCTGCATGTGGGAAACGTAGCGACAAATTTACTGTAATATTTATATATGTCAACAATGTCACAGGAGTAGAAGAGAAAACCAGTATATAATATCCAGAGCAGCATTTGCTTCACAATCCTATCGTTAGTAAAAACAAACTAACACATATTCTTGAATTGACTCTAGTAGCTCAGTTTTGTAAATTTCGATGAGGTTCTAATACATTAGAATTCATTGTAATTTGAACCGAACGGATAGCTGCGCGGTATAAGACCTTAGGTAAGCGACTCAAAAGTCGCGGGTTCGAATCCTGCCTGAGGCATGGATGTTTGTGGATTTTAACGAAGGTGTAAATTAGGTCAAATTGAGACGGGCCGATGTCAAAAGTTACCAGACTGGCCCATACAATATAAAGTTTACTAAAGTTTTTCTATCGTTGAGCTTTGATCTATAACAATGCATAAGCTTATATCTAGAATAAGCACATATGCACAAATGCTTCTTTTCGGCGCTATAGGCTGCCGAAAGCGTGAGAAAATAAAGTGTATAGCTTGAAACTTCCAATACCATTAAGGGAAGATACTAGGCGGCATGGAAGCCTGAAAGACTTCAAACTTGCTCTATTAAAAATTGTATATTCCAAAAATTGTGTAGATCATTGGCGTAGCATTCGGGAGGTCCTGGGTTCAATTCCAGAGGCTGACCATCCTGACTTAGTTTTTTCGAGGGTTTTTCCTCGGTCACACCAGACAAATGTTGGGATGATACCTTCAAAATAGGCCCTGGCCGACACCTTTCCGAATCTATTCGCTTCCCCTATCCTGACCTAAACCTTAGATGCCTAAAGGCCATAAATAAAACGTTAAATTTAATCCGAAAATTATGCAAAAAATGAGCAAGTATTTACCCAAAGAAAGTAGGGGATTCCCAGCCATTCTGTGAGTAAATAGTGACTCCAAATAAGCACGTGTAGGACAATTTTCTGTATGATTAAGGATGATAGACGTAACCATCGTGATCCAACCGGGCAGTGGCAGTCAACGATGGTAAAATATGAATCCCGGTTCCGTCACTGGCTCTGAAGAATAGGTGGTATAATTTACACACATTTTTTTAGAATCGGTGACAGGGATTCATATTTATTATTAATCTGTTCCCTCCCAAGAACTGAGAGAAAAAGAACCGCCCCTCTAAACCAACCTGGGTTCGCCACAGCCTGTCAAATGTTGTGGGTACAAAATGGGTATTTTGTGCCTACTGTTCAAAGGTGCAGTGTTTGTAGTGTACCTATTTTTCTTAGTTCCATGTGAGGAATCTTGTGAGTTGGTTTTGTCATTATGTTGCAACACCCTGTATAATATTTTTCCCTTTCAAAGAAGTAATTATAATGGTTTCAAGACTCAATCACGTCAGTTCAGAGTTGCTCCATCCACAGACAACTGCTAGTACAATATTTGCCACATTATATTACGTATGACAACGTTCTCTTTTCGTCTCGAAGATTTTAGGGCTTATTATCTTCAACTGTGTGAAGCACAGCAACAATTATTTGCATCCATCTTCGAAAATTATTAAGAACAACTCTCACGTAAAGAGGGCACTATTACTTCAATTTGATATAAACGTACAAGTAAGTAATAGAAACGTTAAACAATTTATAAGTCTCTGGAGAATTAGGAAGTATTTAGTTAATTGTTCTCTACAATGCACTGATTTATTAACTAAATTAAAAGATCATTGAAATAATTTGAGAACTGAAGCTTTCACGAATGGCTCATTAAGACTATGATGAAAATACCATTATAATTTGTACAAGATGGGTTCTTCTGTAGTAATTTATTTGTAATATTTTTGGGTGGAGTTCATTGGGATTCTTTATCGGAATATCCTTAACTGAACTTCATGTTCATGCGAAGTCATTTATAATAGAATGCATATTGTTCTTATTTTTGAAGACAACTTAAACATTATCCTCAGAAGGGAGTTTCACGATATGTTGTCTCTGAGATCCTAGTCAAACATAGTGCATCTGATTGAGCATGATGAGATATAGAGAATACCAAAATTTGAGGTGAGATGGACAATTGGGATGGCGCTAGGGGAAGCAAAACCTCGAATTTCACAGAAGGTAAATAAAGGATATATCCACAGTATTTCAGAATAAAGGACGGAACTTTCGGGAGGTGATTTCTGGCATCAAAGCAAATGAAAAAGGTACATTGCACATGGATGAAATTTCAATTCGTTTTGGAGATACGGGGTTTCCAACTTTGAGTCCAAAATCGACGCCTAGTAATGGGAGGAAATGAATATTTCTCAATAAGTAAAAAAAAAACGAATCATTCAATAAAAATTCCGTTTCGGGAAATTTGTTTCTAGGAACATGGTGGACATTAGAAGTGAAAACATGATGTCACCAGTTTGTCAGTGTTGCCAACTAGGTATAAATTTTACATTTTTGAAATGGCAGTTTATCATGTTATTGAATATTGTACATCGTCTAGTGATGATAAACAGCATACTTAAAGCACATACCACCGTGTTGCAAACTACGGATAAGACGGAGAGGTTTTCGCGATCTTATACAAACTACAGGGCACTCCATCTGAAATCGTCCAGCTTGGTCAATCGATGTCTCTAAAAGAAATAATATTGCTTATATTCTTTAATTTTGTATGAATGTTTGAAAATCCAAAAAGTCGTACTTTATGCGTATTGGAGGCTCGATATCTCTGGTGGAACAAAATATTAAAATCTATTTTTCTACATATTGTACAATTATATAAGAACATATGGTAGTAATTTCAACTATGATATTTGAGTCTCGACGCAGTTAAAAATTTTCAAATTGGGGATTAATAATATTTGTGTGTGCTTTGATAATATGTTTACCAAAACGCACACGAGTATTTACAAATGAATAACTTGTTCAAACTCAAATAACAAAGTTGACATTTCTACCATATGTTCTCATTATATAACTGTACATTTGAAAAAAAATATATATATTTTGTACCACCAGAGATAACGGGCCTTCAATACCCATAAAATACGATTTTTTGGATTTTCAAACATTCATAAAAAAATTAGGGAACCACAGCCTTCATATTTTGTATACATTCAATATATAATTTGATGTGTAATAGTGTACAAAAGATGAAAGCTGATATTCAATGCGCTCCGTACGAAAAAGCCCTCTAAAACAGGAACTTATTCTGTTGTGACCATATTTGGATATGATTTTGATCACTTCAGTTACGTTTTAGGCTTATCATGCAGAGAACTAAAATTATGAAGCATATTTAAGGAAAAAAAGTTTTCTCTTTGAATGTCTTATGATAAACCAGTACGGAGATATTACATTTTTTGTAAACTACTGCAAAAATGGCGGCCATTAATTAATAGTTTGGTATATAAATAAAAGAATACCCATTTTGAACTATTCTAATATAAGGAATATAGGTATTACAATTATTATTATTATTTGAAGGAGCTCGATTAACCAAGCTGGACGATTTCAGATGGACTGCCCTGTAGTTTGTATAAGATCGCGAAAACCTCTCCGTCTTATCCGTAGTTTGCAACACGGTGGTATGTGCTTTAAGTATGCTGTTTATCATCACTAGACGATGTACAATATTCAATAACATGATAAACTGCCCCTGTTCCTAGAAACAAATTTCCCGAAACGGAATTTTAATTGAATGACTCGTTTCCATTCACCTGTGTTAACCCCTATTAATGGCTTTGCACCCTACAAACTTGTAATCCTGGATATTTTATACAAGGAGAACAAACTTTGAAAAAGTAATAACTTTATTTGATTACATACCACAAGCACAACTTTTTGCAAAAGTAAAGGGGTAAGTCTTTGGGGTTCTGGGCTGTTGCCATTTCTGTATATCTGTCTCATTTTAAAGCAGAAAAGGATACATTCAATCATAACGCGAACACGATATGTGAAGCGGTTACCCATACCGCACAAGTAGTCCTAAAGCACCAGTAATTAGGGTCAATCTACAAGTAATTGGTAGAAAGCTGACTTTGGTCTCATTCTGGCGCGAAATCCTTCCAGGATTTACACATTGAAAGCCCACCGTTACCTAAGTTGGGATAATGTGTACAGTGTGGTTCGAATTTCCTGAAATCCCAATATGATTTCTACAAAATGACATTTCATAGGATAACATTATTGAGGAGAAAACTAAAACTCCCACAAAATGACTTCGTTTTCCTATAGCATTCCAGACATGTTCTTTCGAATTAAGGTCCGGAGCGCACGTAGGCTACACCATGCGCTCGATACCTGCCTCCTGAAGCATGGAACTAAACTGAGCTCGGTGATGACGACCATGGAAAAGACAGGACCAATTCCTACAGCTATAGGAACAACTTGAGGTTTGAGGATCTCAACTCTGTACCGCATGGTTACCAGGCTACCATTCTGAATGGCATGTAGGTCGGTACGTCGTCCAATGGAGGCGTACAGTATACGTGCACCGTCACCAGATTATGATTTTGCACTCACCACCTACGTTAAATGTTTGTTAGTGCTGCGATGAACTTGTGAGCTGCGTAAGCCATAGAGTTAGTTAATGTTTCCGTCAAATCAATGCTCGCCCATTTTTTGCCTCCCGAATGAACCCATCAGAGAACGCCATCGAACACCACACTGTAGCCACTCCACTCGCGATGTGGGTCACCCCAGTTTCAACGAGCCCTGCAATATCGTGCCCTCAATTTGGCACACACTAACGGCCTCCGCGCATAGAGACCACATTCATGTAGGCGATTCCGGAAAGTTTAGTTGGACACTCTGCTTCATGTTGCTGTCAACAGTGGACGTTGTATGCCTGACGCCTTTTTTGCGCATATTCCGAACTACCGTTAGCACCATATACAGGTCATCTCGTGAGTGGCCCTGTCCTGACCATCACAAATTATTTTCAGTTTGTTGAAACTGTTTCCACAGGCTGAAAAGTACACTGGACGACACTCCAACTGATTCTGAAATGACCAACTGTGGTTGCCTTCCTTTCAGCGTGCCTACACTTCTACAAGTCATAGATTATAGTAAATATTTATGTTGAGGTGTTCTTCCTGTTCAACACTTACATACACTGGCACACAAGTACTCTTCGTCTATTGTGGGCATACTACTGGACTTCTTAGTGAACGTTATAGTTTTACGTCTCAAGTTCTGAGACGCATTGCCTCCTTATGCCATCCATGCCTCTACTGTAGCAATAATATAGAGCGGATCTGTTGTGTCTGTTACGGAAGAACTACTACCTTTCATATGCAGCACTGTATCTTTAGTTTTCAATGTCCTTTTTCCTGTTTGTATTATGTACACCTAATCTTTATGACAATTGTAATTTTTTATACAGATCTAAGTGACTGCTTTAGAAGACTGAAGTGTAAATATTGAAAGGTAACAAGATGTAAAGTCTAGACAAAAAGCATACCGTTCAGCAACTTGCTTTACCACAACTCTCAATATTCAATATTTAGGCCCCAAGTTTTTTTAGTCTTATGAGCAAAATCTAAGGCGCCGTTTAGTCCGTATAAAAGATTTTTTTAAGTTTCAATAAAAGTTGTGAATACCACTAAAGCACCAACATATTTTTTTTAAATACATTTTAAAACTTTTTTAAAAAATAAAATACTATAAATTAATTTGTGTTCTTTTTAGTCTTTGAGAGCTTTATTATGTACTTTAAGCTATTTAGTATACAAGTTTCCCTTCTATGAATTTCTGCTACAGAGTCGTCGCTTTTTCATGGTGTCTTGAAACTTAATTTGCATCTGTCGTATATCTAAAGGCGTCTTATGTACTGTTGAAACCTAACAAAACCCTCTTGGCAGCATTCTTCGTTATGATGGCATGATTTGCAAAAAACTGACAATTAAGGCACCCAGAGTGTAACCTACATGACCTGTGCAGATACGGACAACGATACGGGAGAAATTTGAAATGTTATTTCTAATTGTTTTAGCGTTGTCTGCTGTGTCCAGAGTACCTCTATAACCTTTTTCAGGTTGAAAACGGAAATTTGGTATAAATCAATGTACGCGTGTGAATTTGGTATAATAAATTTTACAGTAGATTGGCAACATTGACAAATGGCACCTTGGGTATATACAAATAAACCTGGGACTGTAAAGGGGATTTATTTGTTAAAAATGCTACAATCGTTATCTTTGACCAGATAAGTAGTTCCTCTGTCCGTTATTAACAACAGCAAACGTATAGGAAAGGGCTGGAGAAGAATTTCTGAACATTTTCGCTACCGGAGAAATGGACGGATGAAATAGTCAGTCATATGAAAATGTCTATGTAGTGATTTAATATATTTCTTCGTATTTGGGATTTATAAACTAATTCTATACTTACGTTCATATTTACTGAATTATTAGAAGTAAAATATTTTTATAGCAATCAAAATAGGAAACAATATATAATAGCCAGCCCAGCATTTGCGTTCTCATGGTGATATAACACCATCGTTAAGAAAACGAACACACTGCCATATCGATCCACTCACTGCGTTGTAGTATTTTGGTAGTTTTCACTGAGATTGGTATCTCTTGTAGAATGTATTGACATTTGAACTATCACTATGAATACACTTGTACTTAGAATACAGTGATTCCACCAGACTCTCCTGTTGGTGTGTCACCTCCCACCCCAATTCTGGAGAGCGCCCCAACTTCAAAAGTGTTATGGTTAAAAAACGATTAAAACCATGCAAAACTTCAGTTACAACCTCCCCATTTTGACTTTAAACTCCCAACTGAAAATCCTGGCGGAATCTCTATTAGAATATATCATATATTTTGTTTTTCTTTAAAACATAAATAATGGCTTCAAGATTAAATGTCGTCAGTGTAGAGTGGCCCCTGCTACAGACAACAGCTGTTAGCACTTTTTTTTTTCCATTCTATTGCATTTCTTTTTCGCAGTAGTTATCCGATAAATATAACAGCTATCTGCTGACCGAAGAAAAATATAATAACATGTTCCCTTTCTTGGCTTCATAGATTTAAGACTAATTTCTTTCCGCTACGTCAGGTATACAAACAATTGCGTCCAAATTTAAAAAAAGCATATAAAAATGTGTTTACCTACAAAGGACGTAAGAGGACATTGTTGTATTAAGTTTATTCTGAAATGACAAATAATTAATAGAACCTTTGAATACATTGTGTTTGCCCCAAGAGTTAGAAGATGTTTAGTGACTTACTCTCCATAGTGACCTTTATTTTCCAACTAAGTAAAAAGCTCAACGAAACCATTTGAAAACTGCAGTTCCCATGAAAGGTTTGTTACGGGTACAGCAACAAAGTTTCACATCTAGAAGCTTAATACCAATTTTTTATGAGTATACAACGTTTTCGTTCTTGAGTGGAGTTCATTGCGCTTCTGTGTATTTGGAAGTAAACTTTTAACTATTCTTGGACTGAGGACAATAAATAATGTTCCTTAAGTTCTCTTAGTTTCAGATTCACTTGCTCTTCCGTTTCATATATATTTGATAATTCCTGAAATGTGGTTTTAGGATTGGCATGATAATTACGAAGAAACAAGTACAAATCATTTTTAGTATAAACTGGGCAAGCACCAGGAACAAGGGTGTCACACCGAAGTTCTGGAGCGCCGCCCACTTTACCATTTTTACAGTTAAAAGTAGTTAGAAACACTGAAAAACTCTAAAGCATACAAAAAAAAACTTCCAAGTCTGGTCTTACGCCGAACCAACTGGAAAATCTTTGCAGAATCTCTTGCGAACTCAATCACAATATAGGGTAAACGTACCAGTTATTGAGCACGTTTTGTTTTGCAACTTCATGTGCTGATATGTTCAAGATTTAGTTGCCACCACTGCCAAATATTTGTTACTAACAGTGAAAATGCTAGCCGTAGTATTTTTATGTCTTACAGTTATTAGAAACTTGAAAATTAATTGTATTTTTTAAAAATTTTAGTCACTGGATCCGATGTCAATAAATAGACTCTGGGGGGAAATTTTATAGCTCACCACTTATTGGCACCTCTGGAAGCAATAAGTGGCTTGAATAATTTACATAATGATGCATCCTAGGGGGTCATTAAACATCCCTATTTGTTGAAGGAGAACTCTACAATAATAACATTAAAGAATAGTCCTTAGATTTTATAGGTTTATTTTTCAAATTTATGAAGCTTTCTTGGAACTATTTCCTTAAGTCTTCAACCACGATCATTAACAAAAGATGAAGTGTTTCGTGTGCAGAAATTATCAAAGAAACATTAAGCAAAATTTCAGAAACAATATTGGTTTCGCCAAATTATTTCGACCTTATTAGAAAAAAAAAACTTGGGAGTGCCAGAAAACTGCACAGTGCCCATTTGATTGACACTTATCCTGTTAGCGTGGATTCCTTAAATGAAGAAGGCTAACGGGATGAAAACTGATCTGTCAGTTGTAGAGTTACCGGATTAAAAACGTACCGATCAATTGTGGTCGCTTGAATACAAATCTGAAAGCAATTTCTCTCCTTCCGCTTCGGTAGATGCGCTAGGATGTCGCAGAGAGACGGAGACAACGGTATTGAAATGGAAACAGAATCAACTTTTATCGTTCCGTTGAATATAGAAAAGTAAACATCAGCCACTCTAGTTTTGCATTAAACTCGAACCTTCGACTCGTCGGACAATCTCTTTATAATTTACATTTTTTCTATAGTTAACAGCAGTAAACTCTTATTTTTCATTGCCGATGGTCAGTCTTTGTCGAAATACATTTCCTTCATTAAGCCAATAAAGGTTAGTTTTTTTTAACTATTTAGGAATGTATTTTGTATTAATTCTAAGAACGGTAACTTTGCTATTATAACGACATATACAGGTCAGTGGCGGCCAGTAAGCAGTGTTGACTTGTTGCGCTAAGCCCATTTTCTTAAATTATTTAATTTTTATTTCAATCACTCTAAAATATAGAATATGTAATAATATCATAATATTCTACCCCTCTGTGTTCAAACAAGCCATAGTTTCCTTTAAAGAAGTTAAAAAGATACTTCACAAGCTCACAGCTTAATCATGGTATGTAGTTTTCCCGCAACGCTTTCAAAGCCTAACTCGTTAAAAAATGGTCTCCCTCCCGCTGCATGTTCGAATGGCTTTTCTCATAGCAAACTTCATAGAGATTGGGGCGTTGCAACGATCAAGTCATTACTCTTTTCTCCGTTCCTTTAAAAGCTTTTCATTGTATCCCGAAGGTGGCGCGCATGTTCTCTGGCCACCGCGCAAGCTGAAAATTTCATCTGCTAGTTCGTACTGTCGCAGTTTCATTCTCCCTCCCCCTCTTTCTGTCCCTCTATGTGTGTGTGAGAGAGAGGGAGAGAGAAAAAGAGAGAGCGTGTATGTGTGTATTCGTCCGTTTTGTTTTCTTGGTTGAGATCGCTGGTAAATTCTTTTCTTCCTTCCTTTCCGCGCGCGACATAACTAGAGTTGCCAACAAGTGCAGATAAAAAACACTGGTCACGAAGTAGAATTGAGAAACATGCTTTGGAGGAAATACATATATTTCTACATTTAACTAATAACTTCGACCCAGTGTTGTATTAAGTCCCTTATCTGAAGTCCGTAAATAAATAAATAAATAAAAATCATATTGATGATCCAATCCACTGCGTTACAGACCCTCGGGCTCTACATAACGATACTGGAGTGACTGCTTAGTGTTGGAAGATAGACGCCAGAATAAATACTTAAACTCGTTTTTTCACTTCCAGTCTAATTCAATGTGGACCAAATTTTCAGTTCTAACTTCATTTTATACAATTCGTATCGCTTTGTGGACCGTGTTTTATTTATTTAAGTTTTAATTTATGAGTTATTCATATAATATCATACCGTACTCTGCATGTAATAGAAAATACTGCAATAATACTTACATTTTTGCAAGAATTTAGACAAATAAAAACGGACCACACAGTGATATCAAGCGTAAAAGCTGTTAGAACTGAAAATTTGATCCATATTGGTTTAGACTGGAAGTGAACAAGCGAGATAAAGTGTTCTCTCCGCTATCTGGCTTCATATATTCATGAAATTTTCTATGGTAGCAGTCAGTCCAGTATCGATTTAGATAGAGGTCATTGCGCGAGAATCATGTTACTTTAATCGCGAAATCATAATTTTAAAACTATAGCATTATATCAGCCCGTTTCAAATGCTGAATTTGAATTTCATTTATGGCCTATGGGCATCTAGGGTTCAGGCCGCTCAAGGGGAGGAGAAAGGATTCGGGAAGGTGTCGGTTATGGCTTATGTTACAGGCGCCATCCCGCCATTTTCCTGGTGTGAATGAGAAAATTCCATGGAAGAAACTGTCAGGAAAAGAAATAGAAAAATTGAAAGATCCTGGAAATCAGGAGAAAATAATTTAGCAAAAGTTAAGTGGTTCGAAGCAATTACATTAATTCTACATTCTAAAAGAAAAAAATACAAATGTAAAGAGAGCAAAGCTTCCTTATGTAGGAATATATGAAACGCAAAAAAAAATATACAGTTGTTTACGGAAAGATAAAAAGAAAAACGAAGAAGGAATTTTACACAAAAAAGAAGATGTTCATAAAGTTGCATATAAAAATATGCATCGACAAGATCGAATTTCGATGTTGTCCCTCCTAGACAAGTATTGAAGTCATATCTAGTAGAAAACATCAATTGACCCAAAGTGAACGAGGGTGAATGTAAAAACTGATTAAATTTTCTCTCTGGAAGAATTTAAACCAGGGTTACAAGATCTCAATAAAACAGAAACACCCGGGATCGGGTGGAATTACTATATCGTAGGTCACGCATGACCTTTCAAGAGTTGCTATTACCCGGAACTGGTTAAAGTTTTTAATGAACTGTGGCACAGAACTCATATTAAAAGGAAAATAATGGAAGGGATTAGAATATTACTTTTAAAACTACAGGACAAAGTTCAACTGACACGATGGGACTTACAATGTTATTTAATTGGTAACAAAAGTTTTGACGAAATGCATTGCGAGTTTAGTGTAGGGAGTAAAGAATAAGCTCGTTAATTTTTCTCAAAGTGGGCTCTCGAACTCATATCCCATACATTATTGTCTTTCAGAACTAAGGGAGAAAGTACATTTTCATTCTTTATTTCCGGAAGTATCATATGCAGTCCTTTTAGTAGATATGAAGCAAGCATTTGATAAGGTTACTCACGAATATCTATTTAAGGTACTAGAAATCATAGGGGATCTTCAACTTATGATGAATTTACTTCAAAATATTTATTTAAATAACTATCTGCGAATATCTATAAATATAAATTTATCTTACGCAATATCATTGAGATGTGGCTTGGGGCAGGGATGCCATCTTCGTACTCTAATATTTACTGTAATTATGCTGAAACATTTTCATCTGAAATTTCAAGCAATAAAAAAAATCGAATCAGGAAGAATTTAAATCCTTTGCGTATGTAGACGATGTAACTAGCTTAGTCAGGAATCAATGTGAGCTTGAACACTTTCAGAAGATATTTAGATAATTTGGAAATGCATCAGGAATCAAATTGAATAGAAAAAGACAAAATTAATGTCATTTGATGGAAACAATAGGAAAAATTTCCAATGAACCTTTAATGTAGTGCATAATATGAAACTTCTGGGTGTGCAATGGTGTCAGAGAATTCAACAAACTATAATGAATAATGGGCAACAATTATGTTATCCAATAGTTCACGATTTGACAACATATATAGGATTTTTGAGTGCCTTATTCCTCGTGTACGTTTTGTAAATTGCTATGTATTCAGTAAGGCATATTACGTGTTACAATTGTTTCATTTGACAAACAAACTGTGGAAAACAATAAACAAATTTGTGAGTTAATTCATAATGACAGAACCAATGTTTGAAGGTAGTCCGGTCTACGCTGCAACATCCTTTAAAATGAGAAGAACTACTGTTAAAAAATATTGTGTTACAAGGAAAGGTTTTATGTTTCACAGGGCTGCACAAATTCTGTGTGAATACCCGATTTCTTTGCAGCGCAAATGATGATGGTTGTATTGAATGAAAATTGAATTGGATTTGCTTTTGAATGTATTAACTTGGAAAGGTACAATGTATTATTTCAATTAGAAATTCCAAGAAATAGCGAATGTTTTGACGTATAAGGTCCAAGTAGAAATTTATACAGTAAAACAATTGTTTCAAAGAGAACAATAGTTCAAAATATGTGTAGAGGAGAAATGTCCCAAGGTTAATTAGCCAAATGTGTGGCAGAATTTAGAAGACATAAGTGATCTGCTTAATTTTCATCATACTTCTTTTCTGATAGTACATGATATTTATCAAACCAAAGTCGTATTGACAGAGAAAAGGATAGAAGATACAGATGTATGTGAGAAGTGTGGTGGGGTAGACGATTTAACACATCATTTAATTATGTGTTATAATAATAAAGCAATATGGCCTCAATTTGTCGGTTTGATCCATGTGGTTTTGATATTATGCAAACAGTACCACATTTCTATTTCCGATATTTCCCACTTAGGCGACGTAAATTATGATGTGGATGTTCCCACATGCGATACGTTTGTTATTGACGATCAAAAACTCCTTAAATCAGGCATTATATTGAAAATCGATATTATTGTCGTATTAAGACCTGACAGAAGATAAAAAAGCAAATTGGCAAAGCACTATAGAGCTATTTACTTTGAAGTTAAATGTACTAATTTTTGGTGAATATTGATGGAGATGTAATTCTTTTCATTTATTTTCATTTTTAAACTTTTGTTAACTAATAGGGGCATTGCATAGTTAAACTGACAAAGTAAATTAAATTTATATTTTAAAATATGGTAAGACATTCATTATGCAGTTTCCTCCACTCTCCAGTCATCTCGTCGCGTTTCGGCCCGTATATATTTCTCAAGACCTTATTTTCAAATACACGTAATTTATGTTCATCTGCTAGGGTCGTACTCCAACTTTCGCAACCGTAAAGTATTACCGGCAGAATAACTGTTCTGTATATTTTCAATTTCAATTTCCTTGATATTAATCGCGATGTTAGAAGTTTTTGGACTGAATAGAAACATGCGTTTCCCGATACTAAGCGACTGTTTATTTCTTCCGTTACCTCATTTTTGCTTGTTAAGTATGCTCTCAAGTATTTAAATTTGTTTACTTTATCTATCACCTCATCAATAATTCTTATGTTTTTTCCTTCATTCCCTGTGTTTGGGCTTGTTATAATGTATTTTGTTTTATCTATGTTTACCTGTAGACCTATCTCATCTCACGCTTCTACTAAGACATCGGTGTTGCTTTGTAGTGCATCTAAATCGTCCCTTATTAAATATACATCATCCGCGTATACAAACAGTTGATTCAAACCATTCAATGATAGTCCCTTTTTGTCCTCTTTAATTTTTAAAATCGAAAATTCTAACGCAAAGTTAAATGGTAGTGGGGACAAGGCAGCGCCTTGTTTCAATCCGTTGCGAATCTTGAAACTATCAGACATATTATTACCTATCCCTACTCTGCTTATGGGGTCGCTGAGACACATCTTCAATAGTTGAACCAATTTCTTCGGAATGCCAAATTCCTATCAGAATACTGTATAACTTATCCCTTTTGATAGAATCATATGCTTTCTTAAAATCAATGAATAGCTGATGAACCGTCCCATTGTATTCCCATTTCCTCTCCAAAATTTGTCTCAAGGCGAAAATCTGGTCCAACGTGGGTCTATTTCTTCTAAATCCACATTGGTGATCTCCAATTATTTCATCTACGTATACACTTAGGCGTATTAATAGAATATTACTTAATACCTTGTAACAGGTTGGAAGTAACGAGATTCCGCGGTAATTATTACAGTCCGATTTATCTCCTTTTTTGTAAATCGGAACTATTATTGAGGTTTTCCATTACTTTGGGAGCTCCTCCTTTCTCCATATAGCACTTATCAATTTATGTAGTTCCTTAATTAGTGCCCTTAGTCCTGCTTTAATTAATTCGGCTGGAATATTGTCTATTCCTGGTCATTTGGAAATTTTCAATTTGTTTATCGACATTTTGATCTCGATCTCGCTAGGTCCGGGAGTCCACGGTTCTGCGGTATGGATTTCAAATTCCTCTGTTTGTTCCCTGTTGTGTACATTAAGAAGTTTGTCGAAATAAGTTTTCCACACATCGACAATTTTAGTCGGATCAGCCTGAAGATCTCCACGTTCATTTCTAATCATTCCTAACCTCAGCTGGTAACCTTTTCTTAACGAGTTTACCCCTTTGTATAGATCTCGTATGTTATCTGTTTTCCCGTTTTCCTCTATCCCCTGAATCTTGTGCGTCATATATTCTCGCTTTTTGTTTCTGGACCCGCGTGTGGCGTGTCGTTTCGCGTTACTGTATTGGTTGATATTTGCTTCGCTTTTATTACTTAGCCATGGTTGCCTTGCTTGTTTTCGTTCCTCATGATGCTTAAGGCATTCTTCATCACACGAAGGTTTGTTTTTCTGTTGTTTCTTCTCACCTACACGTTCCTTCGCTGCGCTCTTAATTGTTTCACGAATTGCCTCCCACATCTTACTTACATCAATTTCATTATTAATATTATCATAATATAATACATAACCTCGCTAAATTACAAAATTTGTTCACAAGACAAAAAGACAAATTGTGTACTTGAGACCAAAAACACATAGATACTTCCGCTCAGCGAAATATTTTAGGTCAACTTTTTCTTCGAAATTAACATGTCTTGAGAAAGCTCTACATTACTCCCTAAGTCTTGTCCCATTGTTTTTATCAAGTTTAAATGGTTTTCCATCTAAAACTGGTAAGTCTAAACCAATGCATGTTTTAGATGTTGATTATATTTAGGTAGGATACTAGGTCCCATAATTTTATTAATTTCATTACAAAGGGAACGGTTCCGCCATGTTGACATAATGAAAGTCACTCGCAAAGTGGATATAACTTCTTTTGTGAGTATATTCTTTGAGTCACTCTTCCCTTTACCCCGGAGAGATTCTTGCACTGATTTCAATTTACACAAATTTCCAAGAAAAATCTCACTGTCAGAATAAACTTCTTTCATTGCTAAAAGTCGATATCTCCCTACTACTACAAATTGATAAGTCGCTAATGATAGATATTCATGATGTCACATGAGCAAGTCCGTCATTGATTTTCTCGTTTGCGTTTTTTTTAATTGATACAAATCCACTGTTTTCAATTTCAGTCTGTGGAATAGAATAAAATTTAAATATCTTTTCTATTTAAAAAGTGAAAGGAACAAACGAAACCAACTCAAGTATTACATTATTGCCCCGTGCTATCCAAAAGGTAAATAAAGAACCCAAAAAAAAGGCATTTGACGTCAGATTATTTCTCTCTCTCTCTCTCTCTCTCTCTCTCTCTCTCTCTCTCTCTCTCT